>BQNB010004482.1:82100-104850 GCA_026074375.1 Tanacetum coccineum | reverse complement strand
AGTAGTAGTTGTAGTTAGTTTTTCATGTTCAATAAAGAAAACCTTATTAGTAATGTTGATTGTGTTCTTATGTTCTTATTCCCCTGTGCTTAATCAATCAATGTTGTTCATACCCTAGTTGAGTCCAGATCTTGGTTCTTAACATGTGGTATCAGAGCCTCGTGGCTCTCGATCTAGGGTTTAATAAGGTTTTCCTGTATAATTTATTTTTCTGTTATTATTATTAAAAGGCGGCAGGGTTTCTCCCCGAACCCTAATTTGTGTATGGCAGCAGATCGGTTGATAATGATGAAGCAGCAGGTTGTTTGTTCGTGACAGCAGCATCAAGAAACAGCAGGATCCATGAATTAGCGACAACTTTGCTATAGGAGGAAGGAGATGCTGTTTTGTGACAGATTTTGCGACGATTTTGTGACACTTTTAAGGCGTCGTCTGGATACTTAAAAAAAGTATATGTATGAGTTATATGTTTGTTTCTGCTGTTTTAGTTTATCTACTTTATGGATCTGCTGGTGGACGTGTGATAACAGCAGCAGGTGGTCGTAGTTACAAAGAAAACAACAGGTTTAAAAGAAAAGTCGCAACAGGTTGTTAAAGGATGTGTGTGTAGGTGTGACTGATGGCTGCGTCTGTGTGTATATGGTTGGATCTGCTAGTCATATGGTATGTACATGGGCCTACGTGATTATTGGCAGATTGGTTATGAATTCACAGATTTGGAAGCAGTTATGATGATAAGTCGTGGTTTGGGAAAGGATATGTTTTAATATAAATCCCTGATTGTTAGGGATTGTATATTTTCCCAAAATTACTTCCTGACTTTATGGAGTGATTTGTGGAATATACCAGATTTATAGGAATTATATTCTTCCCATATTTCTTGCTGGGCTGAATCTGAGTACATGTAAGCATATTCATTTGTTCTGGTCACACTCGGTAATTCCTACTGGTCACTTGGTTCTTGCTGGTTTCATCATGTTCCTGCTGATTGTTGGTCTCGGTTTCTGCTGGTCGCTATAAGTTTCTGCTGGTCGCTATAAGTTTCTGCTGGTCACTTAAATGGTAACTGATATGACAAACTGAAGTTAAAGAATTTAATGCTAAACTAAAGAAAAAGCAGATAATCACTATAATACTGGTAACTAGTTTTATTCATATGATAATCTTAAAAACTTATATGATGAACTCAAACAGTTTTCTGATTTAGATGAACAATATAATAAAAATTATATACAAGTTCAGGCATATAAAAGTTCTCTTAAAACTTTAGAAAAACAGAAAAAGATCCTTCTGAATAATCAATTGGTCTTTGAAGATAAGATTAGGGTGTTGTCTAGTAAATTAGAAAATACAACTAATCTATTGAAATATTCTAAAAAAGTGAATGCTGAGATGAGTTTGGAAAAACAGGACTTACAGGCTAAACTAGAAAATGAAAGAACCATCAATGCAAAATGGAAGGAGTCTTCCAAAAACATGGACAAAACTAATCAATAGCTCCCATGTCCCTCTAATCAAAATTTGTTTAGGATTTGTAGAAACTTTGGATCAGATAGGGTGTTTGATACCATCTTATCCATCCTCTGCCCCTAGCATCTTTGACACCACACCTAAGGATGTAGAAGGGAAACCTCTCTATAACAAGTTTGTCAAAACTGATAGAATGAAAGCAGTTCCCCCACCTCTTTCAGGGAACTACATTCCTCTATCAGATCCCACTGGCCTTGATGAATCACAAATGACCTATGGACCCAAACAACCTACACTATGATTCTGAACCAAAACGATTGACCTTTAACTCTTGTAAGTCCAACTCTAGTGTAGAATCACTTAAGTCTATGCCTAAACCTGTTATAATTGAACCCAAGACTAGTGAATATGCCTCTGATGAGCGCGCGCTCGCGCGAGAGAAGCGCGTGAGTCGTAAATCACCTGAGTTCTTCCTAAATCTGTTTGTGTCTAGATGAAAGTGTAAGGAAAGCATATAACCCTAGGAAAAAACAATAAAAGTCTAGAGTTAATAAAAGAAGTTGGAATGGATGAATGACTCAAAAATTTGGGTAACACTTTTGAGTTTAACAATATGGCTAGCTATGTGGCATGGTAGATTTTAGTCATTTGCACTATAACCTGTAAAACAAGAAAGGTTAATGATCAAAAACAGGTTACACCAGTGTGGAACAATTCAAGGAGGGTAAATCATCAAAACTCTGGTAGATTTTCTCACCCAAGTCCAAAAAGTAACATGGTTCCACAAGCACTGCTCACTAAATCTGGCCTTGTATATGTTAATTCACATAAAAGACTCTTTCAAAAGAAAACACCTAATTACAACAGATATTTCAATAGGAGTGTTAATTCTGTTAAGGATACAAGAGTTCATGACTGCTATGTCCAAAGACAAGTTCATACTGTTACGTCCTCAGCAAGTTGGGTCTGGAAACCAAAACAAGAGTATACACCAGTTACCAAATCAATAAATGCATCAAAGAACTTTAAACTAGATATGATATGTGATGCTTTGGACGATTCAAAAAAACTGTTTGGCTGTGGGACTTCAAAAGGCACTAATTTTCTTCTGCAGGGCAATTCATAAATGATGTATGCTTATGAATGGTTGTTTGGATTTTTCTTGTTCTACTGCTCATTCATTGTTCCTACTGAATGGTTGCTATTGTTCATACTTTAATGCTGGTTGCTTCGGTTTGTGCTGGTAGAAGAGGTTCCTGCTGGTTGTATTAAAAGTACTTAAAGTATCACTAAAAAAAAAACATGGGAGGAATGAAAACAATGTTTTGTGACTGTTAAGGAGACAGATCTCATCATGTGATTCTCCGGTTTTGTTCTTTCACAAAGTTTATTATCATTTAAGGGGAGCAAATTGGAATGACGAATTCTTAGCTCCATTTAAGGGAGGCTAAGTGTACCGTTTGATCTTAAAGAAATTATGGCTGTCCTTTTTGTGAATCAACAAAAGTATTTTGAAGTAATGAAATGTTTTTCATAGAAAAATATATTTTTGGATTTTGAAGAGCAAAATGTTTTTGTTGGAATGATCATAGACGGTTTTCAGTGATAAATGGTTTTTCATGTGCAACACCCAATGGTTCTCAATTCCCAGGTCTCAAAGACTAGAACGAATTGAATAGCTTTAATAGTTTGCTCAAAACTATAGGGTATTTAACTCACCCGTGCTTCTTTTGCTGAGAGTTGAAATGGTCATCAATCCACCATGGATAATGCCCTTATTGGGAACCAAAGGATTGGCTAGTCCAAACGCAAACGGCTTTTGGTAAAGACTTAACAAATCCGTTGATGGCTGTGATGGTTTACCAAAAATCATTAGGACTCAACTCGCCAATTGTTTCATGTACTAAAAGAGTTTGAAAATGGTTTCAGTCCTTCATGGATTTGACCCTTTCTGGGTGCCAATGGACTGACTAGCCCAAGAGTGTTTAAATCATAACAGCAGGTTTAAAAGAAAAGTCGCAACAGGTTGTTAAAGGATGTGTGTGTAGGTGTGAATGATGGCTGCGTCTGTGTGTATATGGTTGGATCTGCTAGTCATATGGTATGTACATGGGCCTGCGTGATTATTGGCAGATTGGTTATGAATTCACAGATTTGGAAGCAGTTATGATGATAAGTCGTGGTTTGGGAAAGGATATATTTTAATATAAATCCCTGATTGTTAGGGATTGTATATTTTCCCAAAATTACTTCCTGACTTTATGGAGTGATATTGGACTTTACCTAATTTGTAGGGATTTTATTTCCCTGATTGAATCGTAGTGTGTAACTGGTATGTGGGTATGTGGTTTGACCTTGACATTGTACGAGATTTATGGAAAGTCAATATCATGGAGTAATGATGGTATGTTCATAGGCTGGTGTTAATTACCTCTCAAGATGGGCTTGTATTTGGGCAGAATATAATGTGGACTGGATATGAATGTTGGGCTGAATCTGAGTACATGTAAGCGTATTCATTTGTTCTGGTCACACTCGGTAATTCCTACTGGTCACTTGGTTCTTGCTGGTTTCATTATGTTCCTGCTGATTGTTGGTCTCGGTTTCTGCTGGTCGCTATAAGTTTCTACTGGTTGCTTAATAGGTTCCTCCTGGTGCTTATACGGTTCCTACAGGTTTAGGGATTGGTTGGTCACTAAATGTGTAGATTGTTTGTTCGGATTGCCTTATCCGATATTGTTTGTTCTTGCTGCTAGTGTTGTCCGATTTCTCTTGTTTGTGCTGCTAGTGTTGATCGATATCGGACAACACATATTATAGGTCCATAGACGCCCTTGGATCTTGGATACTACTGATGCTTATGGCTTGGTTTCTCTCATTGATTTGGTTTGGTGTTTACAAGTCGTTTATTACATAACATAATAATGTCGTGTTTTGGTCCGGGACCAAACCACATTATTATTTCAACTGGCTAGGGAGGAGTTTTGATCAGGGATCAGCGATGAATCCTAGCTGAGGTACAAATTTTCATTTGTATCTGGTAATAAATACTCGTTTTGATCTGGGATCAGACAGTCTTATTATTGTTGAGATTCGATGAGACTTCGATGGACGGTTATGGGGAGGTAGGTCTGGGACCAACGATGAACCATAACTAGGTGTAATCCACATGTCTTGTTCGCACTAAATCAGATAAGGATATTGTGAAGACGTTTGATGCATTAGCTTTTTAATCGATTATGTAACAAGTTCACCCTTTTTGTGAGATGCAACAAAGGATTGAGGTAGATCGCCGGCTGAGGCAACAGTTACATGAGAGAGGAGGATGTTATTGCACTTGGATGTTTCATTGATACCTACTATTTCAAGCCAATTCAAGTCCGAGATTCACGAGATGGTTAGTATACTTTTAAGGGGAAGCTTATTGTTCATATACTTACCATCTACATGCATCACTTGAGGGGAAGCATTTACGAGTTGCACAAGACCCCTATTAGATGATTACAAAAAGGGGAAGAAGATTCATGATATGCAGCTTATTATTGTGATGACATGTTTTACCATTGTTTCTTCATACAGGTTGTTTTGTAATATCAAATAGGGGAAGATTGTTGGGAATTACAGATTTGATGATTACAAAACCTATGAGCAGAAATGAAGAAAGAAGAAACAATAGGGACTTAATATGTAATAGTTAGTTAGCTTTATTAGTAAGCTAGGGTTTCTTGTAACCTCCCTCTATTATATAAAGAGGGTAGGCGTCTAGGTTACAGGCATCCATTCATAGCAGACTTCTCCAATGAGAGTCTAAGAAACGCATAGAGCGTGTGTAGTGTAGTAGTAGTAGTTAGTTCTTTATTGTGCTTAATAAAGAAAACCTTATTAGTAACATGATTGTGTTCTTGTTCTTTATATTCTGTTGTGCTTATCAATCATTGTTATATTACCCTAGTCGAGTCCAGATCTTGGATTCTACAACATTAATTTTTGTTGTTGTTCTTTAATGTTGATTTTAGATTTTTTAGTTTTTGAAAAATGTGTTAATCTGAAATTGCAACAAAATTGTTACAAAAATATTAGCTCAACTTGAAACACACTCATTAGGCTAGCACAAACACCCCTGTATAGTGTGACATATGGTCATGATTCAGTCAGGATTGACTGGAAGAAACAACATCTTAAGAGCCATGAATACCTCTTCCACAAGCAGTCCCAAACACCCTTTAAAACGTCCCAATGACCCCTTTGACACATCATATCCGATATGTTTATTTCAAGTTTCTTTGTTTTTTGTTTTGTTTTGAAGTTATAATAGTACTGACATGGTTTGTTGATGATGTTGATATAGGAACTGAACGTTGGTCTTACGGCACATTCGCTTCTCAACGACTGGATTCTAAAAGCAAAGTACCCAGAACCACTGTGTATTGTTGTTTGAAATGGTTCAGAAAGTGCATAGAGCATATTTAAATTAGTTTGTTTTGTAACATCAAATATCCTAATTCAACATATTGTATCAGTTTACTTTTGTCGTTATGATAACCAACTTTTTTTCAAACCATTGCCTAAGATACATTCGTTTGCAAACACCACGACACGTAATGCGCCTAGATCCACTTTCGCCGACAAATTGACGTCTGCTAACCGTCCCGCAGTGGAGCGCGGGTTTACCAACTCGTTTGAGAAGTAAAACGACACCGTTTTTTCCCTCTTTCACTGTTCATTATAAGCACTGTAGATGCTCCAGCCCGATGCCTCTAATCCAACTCAGTTTCAAGTGGTCCAAAATGGTGGTATAACAGCTTCCACCTACCTTTCTCGATTCATCTATACTGGAAACTGGCCTCCTTCATCTCCATTCTTCTAGATTCATCTAGACACTCAGACAGGGTTTAGTTTCTAGGCCTTTTGTCTGTGGTCTGAGACTCAATAGCGGTTTACCGAGGTGGGGAAAATCATTCCGGCTACCGGTTTTAGCTCCGAACGATCTAGGGATATGGGTTTAGGTACTAATCAAGCTTCATATTATCCTAATTAGGTAGGTTATTTACTTTTTTTTAATCATATGGATTTCTCCTAGGTTTTTTATTTGTTGCACAAATAATATGTATAAAAATATAGGGGTTTTGATTTTTGGGGTTTTTGTTAGATTAGATGCGTGTCTTGAAGTTATATCTTATTTGATTGAATATTTGTTCACATTCGATTGATGTTATAATCAAAGATGTTACTTTGACCTACAACTATGAGGTAATCAGTTTATTACTATAGGTTATGTCATGATATGCTGTTTATTTAAAGTAGACCAAGTAATGGGTTTGATTGAATCAGACCATAGAAGGTGTTTGTTTAGTTTGACCCTTCGGTTGGGACTATTCCTTGCTATATGATCTCACAGGTGTAGATGGTTTGGTTACAGCAATACACAAGTGTGGGTTAAATTAATGGGACCTTTTATGAAGACTTTGGGTGTTTGCAATTAGTGGGAATTAGTTTTTGTGTTTCGATCTAGGCGTAATTTTCTGCTTAGTGTTAATACGGATTATTTGTGTAGGTTTCTTGGTTGCGTAAAATTTAAGTGTTTATAATTAGTGGTAATGATTCTGATTTCCAGGTCGGCTTTTGTCAACGGTGACGAACAGCTATGGTGGCGTTTCGTTAGTTCAAGGATGGAGGGAACTGTGTTAAAATCAAAGCTTTAAAATTTATGTGAGTATTATGATTGTTAATTGTTAGAAATATTTTTTTGTTGTTAAATGGTAGAGAACCTTTGTACCATTTGGATTGGCAGATTCCACTTATTCGCGAATCATGTTCGCTTTGATAGGCCTCAAAAACCTAATCATTCCCCTCCTAAGGTCCCTACCACGGCTCACAAAAACTCATTTGCCGCGGTTCTCAAAAGACTCCATCGTCTGTGCAGCCTAGCAATCGTCCTGGAACGGACTTCCTGTTTTTGGAGTTTGATGTTTTAATTTGTCTCTTATTGGGTATGGTTAAATGACGGGTTCCCGTGCCATCCCTAATCTTCCTGTTTTGATTGCTAAAGAAGGTTTTCTAAATGTTAAAATTAAGTACCTTGGTGGAATGTGGTTGCTTTTTGACTTTGATTCGTTGCTAGCAAACAGAAGTTTCTTGCTCATACTGGTGTAAGATCTTGGTTCTCAATCCTCCAAACAGGGCGGATAACAATTTTTGTTACATTGAAACGTATTATATGGGTTTCGGGTTGAAAGGTCTTCCCATTTAAGGCTTTTTTGGACTCATAATTCTTTTAGAAAAATTACGTCTATTTGGGGAGAATTAGTAGAATGGGAGGACGATGAGCATACCTCCTTTTCGTGTAAAAATCTTTGCCTAAAAACAAAGATGGATGTTGTTATCAACGATAAGAGGAAAATAATCATACATGGTATCGCGTATTGGATTCGGGTTAAGGAGCTTGATGCTTGGGGTTTCTTCCGGATTCGTGAGGATGACGGATAGATTCTCTTTCTTCTGGTGAAGGGATGCTCCATTTTTAATAATGATAGCGAAGACAGTTTGAAGTAGATAAAGTTTCCTGAAATTGAGTTTTATTCAGGAGTTCGATCTGATCTTAACTCGTTCAAGATGAGTCCCCAAAGTTAAGGCAGCCGAGGCTCTGGAATGAAGACACGTAGTTTCCGAAGATCCTATTGGCATTTATGGTTCTGCTCCCATAAGAACAACAACCAATAATTCTCTGGTAGTATGGAAAGTGTAGACCCTAAATTTCCCCCGGGTTCACACCGAAGTTACCTAGATCAGGGAGAAACCTAAGGAGGATCCTGTTAAGTATCCTCTAATTGTTGTCATCCTTCTCAAGTAGGATAAGAGGAAAGCAAGAAGAATCGGAGTGGCATGGAGCTTTTCCAAAATATTCTCATTCAGGTTCGTTCAAACAAAAGGTCAGGTGGTTCTATTATCGACCTTTGGACGAGCTAGTTATGTGGGTCATTGCCTGGGATACAATACAAAAAAAAAAATATTAAAAAAAAAATGGATGGGGGTATGATAAGACATTGAGTTCAATATAGTGGTTCAAAAGGGGAAAGATTAACTTTCTAGATGAAGTTCTTATCTCTTATATTCAAGGCCTTGGAACAAGGCGGAAAAGGAGGTGGATAATAATGGGTTATGTCATAAACACAAAAATAATTTATGTCTCTTTAGGAAACTATAATGGAGGATTGTCGGTGGTGGGGGGGGGGGGGGGGTGGGGGGGGCGGGGGGGGGGGGGGGACGTTTGTACTATCAAGGAGGTTTGGGGCAACATGTATTTTGATCACGTGGTTGGGCCTTCGGTTGATTCTTGGTGGTATTGTTGTTCTGGAAACACAAAAACATGTTTGTTAAAGAACATGTTTCATATCACTATTATTTTTGTTCGGCGATAATGAGGCACTTGGATCCCATCTTTCTACTGGCTTCTCGTCATTTCTTTTATTGCCCCCCAAGAAGCTTTCCGAGAAGAAACGTGATTTATGGAATTATCTTCAGTCTTTTATCAGTAGATGGGATGGTGAGACGATTCTTATGGGTGGTTTTAACGAAGTGCGTTCAGAACGTGAAAGATTTGGTTATGTTTTTAACCATACAAGGTGCGAATTGCGGTTTAATCAATTTATTTTCTCTTCGAGAGTTTAATTGATCCTTCCTTTAGATGGTTATGCTTTCCCCAAATTGGTTCATAAAAATGCATCGATGATTGAGTAAACTTGATCGTTTCCTTTTATCAGAAGGCTTGTTCGACTTCCTTCCCGCCACTTTCTGCAATTTGCTTAGAGATAAAAAACTCTGGTCATCGTCCAATTATCCTTCGTGAATCATGCTTGGATTTATGGGGGTTCCTACCACCTTCAGGTTTTTTCACTCTTGGTTTTCTTTGGATGGATTTGACGCAGTTTGGTGGAAAACATTGGCATATCTAATGGTTTCTGATGTAATGCCTGATTCGTTTGCAAAGGAAGCTACAGCTTCTTAAAATAGCTATCAGACTGGACTAAAGAATTTAGTCATAAGTCCACTGTAAGAAGTGTCAAATTCAGCAAAGATATTCTCTAGGCTCGTTAAAACTCTTCGATCTTGGTTAATTACGATGATCTCTCTAAACAAAAGGGCCTTGCTTCTTACGAATTACATGAGATCCAATTCTATGAATGCTTGGAGTCTACAAAAAAGCTAAAATCCGTTGGTCCATTGAAGGCGATGAAATATCAAATTCTTCCTGGCATCATTAATAAAAAGAAGAGCCCACCTGTGCAATTAGAGGCATTCTTCGCTTGATGGTAATTGGATTTCTGATCCGTCGATTGTTAAGGAAGAATTTTTTATCACTTTTGTAAGCAATTTTCGTCTACTCCTTCCTCCTATATTGTTTTAGGACTATGAATTCCCTGTCGTTTACATCTGACAAGTAGAGGATCTGAAAGTGAAATTTCTAACGAAGAGAAGTCAAAGCGGTCTGTTTTGGGAATTGCGCGCGTTAACAAATCTCCTGGTCCGATGGGTATACATTTGATTTTATCCCGCACGTATTGGACTATCATGGTAATGACATCATTCAGGCTGTCAAAGCGTTTTTTTTGCTAATGGTTGCTTCCTAAATGGTGCTTCTCTTTTATTTGTCTCATTCGAAGATTCAAGATTGCCAATTTTGTGATGAAAGATTTTCGTCCATCCGCCTAATTGAAAGTACCTACAAAATTATCTCTAAATCTTGGCCAATCGTGATGTCTTGTGCTTCCCGGATCTCATTAGCGATGTTGCAAATCGCCTGTGTCGCAATATACCCGGCCAAATTCCTTGACGGCCCCCTTTCATCCTTAATGAGGCTTTTGTCTGGTGTATTTAAAAAAAACAAAGGGCACACTAAAATTTAAAGGTATGATTTTTTAAGGTGGAATTCGAAAAGGTTTCGTCTCAGTTTCAATGGGGGACTATTAGATGATACTTGAAGTCAATATCGGTTTTGGTTTGAAATGGTGAACTGGCTATAAGTGGATTGTCTCAAATAATGCTAAGGTCTGGTTCTTGTTAACGGTAATCCCACTAAGGAATTCCAGTTTTTCAAAGGGTTGAAACAAGGCGACCCTTTATCTCCGTTTCTTTTTATCTTAGTCATGGAGACGCTTCACCTTTCTTTTAAGAGGATCATTAATGTCGGGCTTTATAGAGGTATCTCTATCAATGGTTCTCTAACGCTTTCTCATTTATTCTATGCTGATGACGTGGTTTTCGTTGGTGAATGGAAGGATAGTAATATTCACATATTACTTAATGTTTTGAAGTGTTTTTTCTTAGCTTCGGGTCTTAAAATAAACCTCCAAAAAAGTAAATTGATGGGCCTTGGTGTTTCGTCGAATGTGGTCAATTCTGCTGCAAACCTGATGGGCTGTTCCATTCTTCAATTGCCTTTCAATTACCTCGGCGTTAAAGTTGGATGCAATATGTCTTATATTGGATCGTGGGATGATGTTATTTCGAAGGTTTCTACTCGCCTTTCTAAATGGAAGATTAAATCTCTTTCCATTGGGGGCCGGCTCTCCCTTTTAAAATCGGTGCTCACTTCTATCCCTTTATACCATATGTCGATCTTCAAGGTTCCCATGGGAGTCCTAAAGAAACTGGAATCGATTAGAAGGAATTTTTTCAATGGTCATGACGGCTTCGCTAGAAAGTCCTCTTGGTTTAATTGGAATAAAGCTCTTGCTTCTAAAAAGAACGGGGGTATTGGTGTTTCTAGTTTTTTTGCAATCAACCGTGCTCTTTTATTCAAATGGGTTTGGCGCTTCTTTTCGGATGGCTCGTCGTTGTGGTCTACCTTCATCAAAGCTTTGTTTGGTTTCCATGGAGCTATTGGGCTCATAGTTAAGCCGAATAGGCGATCCATCTGGTCTGATATCCTTCAAGCTGTCAATTCGCTCAAAGATAAAGGTATTGATTTTCTCCAATTTATTCGGAAAAAAAATTGGTAATGGGGTTAACACTTCTTTTTGGGCTGATTCTTGGATTGGTAGTATTCCTTTTAAAGAAAAATTTCCGAGGCTGTATGCTCTTGAAGAGAGCAAATCCATTAGTGTGGCTGATAAACTTGGGCTCTCTTCTCTTTATCTCTCTTTTCGCCGTCCTCCAAGAGGGGGAATAGAACAAGAATCCTTTAATTTGCTTTGCCAATCAGTTCGTGGTCTTGTCCTCTCAAACATTGAGGATCGTTGGAGTTGGAGTTTAGAAGGCTCTGGTTTGTTTTCTGTCAAATCTTCGCGCGCCTACATTGATGATCTTCTTCTCCCTAAAGCAGATGCTGCGACTCGTTGGATAAGGATTCTTCCCATAAAAATAAATGTGTTCGCCTGGAAGGTTTGTTTGGATGCTTTGCCTACAAGATGTAACATGTCTCTTCGTGGAATTGACATTCCGTCTATTCTATGTCCTCTTTGCAACCCGGGTAGAGTAGAAAAACTCCCGATTCATATTTTCTTTTCTGCTCGATGTTCTTTTTCGTTCGAAAGTGTATGGCGCGTCTTCTGACTTTGGTGGGAGCTAGCGTTTCTAGCTTTCCTATTATAACGGTGTGGTATCTTGGCTGTCTAGTATTCGCCTTCCTAAACTCTTGAAGGTTTTTCTTGAAGGATCTTGTTTGGATGTTTTTTTTTTTTTGGTTGGCTTGTTTGGAAAGTTCAGAAACCGCCTCCTTCTTTTTAGCGATCCACTTCTAACCGGATTCCTTTTGAGCTGTGTCCTACATGTCTTTTTTATGGATGAATAGCAGGTCTAAGTCTCGGTTAAACTGGATTTCTTGGCTTAAAAGCCCCGTGTGTATTAGTATGTAATCCTTCTAGCCTCTTGCTAGTTTTCTAATAAAAGTTTTGCCGTTCAAAAAAAAAAATGATGCGGTTCAGTTTTAAAGGTTTTATTATTGAAAATGCATATGAAGTTTGCGTTTTAACTTCGATTTTAGTGTTTGGTGTTGTTAATTGGTATGTGTCATTTAAGACTGTACGTGTTGATGTTGTGTCGAAAAATGCACGTGGCTGTCGTCTGGGCTTGGTTGGATATTTTCATCGTCTGCATTTATGTTAGAAGTTTGTTGTTTTTTTTGTTATTTTTTAACTACGTACTTGCAGTTTGTTGCTTTTGGTTGGATATTTTCATCGTCTGCATTTATGTTAATGTAGCAGTAGTCTTTAAGGGTAGGAGTGGGATTTAGGCTAAACGTTTTGAAATGCCTCCTTTATTACTACCAACCCATGTGTAAAAGAATAACAATATTACAATAATACTTTGTAAAGATAAAGTAAGAATAGAATGTTCATGTTTTTTTATAGTCGTTGTGTAAATGGGCAAGGCATAAAGGATATGATTATAGATAAAGGTCACACTTGAGAGAGATGTGTTGATTTTTAAGAGCATATTGTTTTACGAATGTAGCAAAAAGCTTCAAGTACTAAAACCTTAGGATCACTATGCATAAAGAAGACACAATTCTAATCACTTGGTTTCAACATGCCTATACATATACATAGTCGCCTAATAACGAACTTGCTTGCAATGATTAATCAAACATCAAGTCGTGACAAAGAAATCAGATCCAACATAGTAAAGAACAGTTACACATTCTTTGTTATGACCAGCATTGAAACAACAAGGGAACTATTCCGTCTAAGAAGCTAGGAGCTGGAAATCGCTGTTGTACAGTACAGGCACAGCCTGATTGGGCAGCCTCAACCGGATGAACAACCCGCAATAACGCCTAATTTCGTTTTTGTATATAACAGGGGGGGGGGGGGGGAAAAAAAAGCGGGGTTTAGATATGTTTATAGATAATGATATACTGCTCGCATGTAGCCAATGCCATTGACCTCTGAGGTGGACACATATCTTAATCCAGGTACATAAAACGCCGTAAACACTTTACTAATTTGTAGAAATTGGAAAAAATGGCAAAAATGCTACAGACATCGTACGTCCGGTGCATCAGATAATCTGTATGTGCTTCCTATAGCTGTGTTGTCTACTTTCTGCATCATTATCTATAGTAGTCGCCTTCAATTAATTCAGTTGTACATCTTAATACAGATAAAAGTAGTTCGACTGCCAGCAACAATAAACAACAACCAACTAGCTACCAACAAAACACAAAGCGTCATCGTGTAGCACACGCACGGTTTACTCCGCATATTTAGGAGGACAAACAACTAAACACCTATGGTCGCGAATTTGAAAACTGTGATACTCATCGTAAGTATCATACTACCATACTAAATTCCTTCGGTCTTAGTCACTTTTCTGGGTCAGGAATGGTCCAATTTAGGTGTACTTTAATTCAAAGTAGATATTCATTGAATCTAAAAATTCTATGCACACTTTGGTCCCATCACCCATGTGGTTCGAGCATCCTTTTCTTTTTTTAGATGATTTCTAAAATATTAATCCACCAGTAGACTCGTAATTACAATGAATATTATGCATGATCCCAACTAAGTATCGGAGACGGGGGGAAACAATATTTTCTTTTCCAAAAAACTTAATGAGAACAAGCTACTTCAGTTTACGGTGGAAGTTTTTAAGGCGAACCTAAACAAGTGTACACGAATGGTAACTCTCTGTTTTTACTATTATGAATTCATCTAAAAGTGATTTTATCTATGTGTCAGTTGGAGGAGATATGGACATACTAAAGACAATACTTTAGTACCTCTTTTTGGAAATATTAGAAATTGACTATTTCTGCTTGAAAGTATTTGGGGACTGTTTCGTTAAGTTAATGTTCACAACTTGTGACAAACCACTAATTTCAGTTTCTGCTAGGCTCAATTTTCATCATTAGAAAAATATAAACCATGTGACTGTTATGTGCCTATGTGCAATGTTTTCGTAGGATGGATGTATGTTTGCTGTTTAATTAACGAACTTACGTTTTCTGCAATGCAGAAGTAGTACACCGAACTGCGACTATTGCTGAAGCAAAAAGTAAGATCAAGATTGAAGTGACTTTGGTAATTACATGTGACCTGATTATCATGTCATATCTCTATTCGGCTTTAAATGGTGTATTTTTCGTATAGCAAGGGTGTGGTTTATTGTTGGATTTGAAAGTTATATGTCCTACGAATATATCTATTACCTGTGTTTGAATGACTTTCTGCTATTTATTGAATACAAGTTCATTCACATATCATGTGGCTATATTTCTGTTTTGTATGTCTGCTATATTGAATGGCCTTTGTTAGCGTAGGTGGTTTTGCTCCTTGCCCATAGCTTTTGTGCTCTACGCGTTCTTTTCCCTGGGAATATTACTGACTTTTTTTTGCATTGTGTATATCTCATACACCGCATAGACATAATGTCTAAATAATATGTGCTTTTCCATAATCACTATGGTTGCTTTTACGATATGTAAATCAAAAGAAGATAGCTTTTTCAATCTGGTGCAAATTAAGCACAAAGAAATTTGTCACTTATCGATTCGCAAAAAAATAAGCTCCGCCGCAACGCGCGGACTATTATGCTTGTTAAAATACAAAACACATTGTTATAAGCTTCTTTTTAATTTAGGACTTTCTAGAAACATTTTCAGGACTTTTATCTCAAACTAATTTGAAATCAAGTATAGTTGTTTGAAGTAGATATGTTTCAACTATTATTGTTGTAGTGCATTATATTACACAGACCAAATCTTATGCGGACATGACTATCTCGAAATCATACACTTGTTTTGTTTGCCCTGTTTTCTTCTTTGTATCAGACGAGCCGGGTTGGACCTCGCTTTGTATACTATAGTAATGAGTTTGAGTAATTAAATGTATGCAAAAGGGTAAATATCTAATTTAACCTAAACTTGATGACCCGCGAGCCTCATGAGCCGAGTAATTTGGAGCTTGAACTCGACTCAAAAGCCTACTCTAGTAGCTCGGGCTCGAGGTCAATACCATGCGATTATCCTACATTGTTTTCTTCTTTTAAGTATAACGTGATGAGCTCAAGCTCTAACTATAAAATGTAGGCATCAATTCAAACTGGGGTTAATAGACAAAGAAGTTACTATACTTTCTTAAAAAGTTCGCCTAAGTTACTCAACTTTCATTTTGTTCACTTAGGTTACTGAACTTTTGATAAACATACACCCCCATAATTTCAATTGTTAATTCCGTTTGCAATCTGGGTACGTATATTTTTAGGTATGTTAAGTAACATAAATGTCATTTGTTTTTTCTAGTTTCAATGATAGGGTTAAGTATATTTTTGCAAAGTAGAGTAACCCAAATGCATGTTTCATATGTTTAGTATCATGAAGTGACGAAATTAAAGTTTAGTTTCTAGGCGATTAAGTATAACGTGACAGATGAGCTCAAGCTCTAACTATAAAATGTAGGCATCAATTCAAACTGCAATGACCAAGCTTCAACTACCATTTTAAATACATCAACCAAACACACCCATTCATAATTTATAAATCCCTTATCTCTCGCTATTGAATACCCCCATTAATATTTTGATAAGTTAGAATGACGTTACATATTTAAACTAATGAAAGATTCAAAGATATAGCAACGAATATGGTTTACGCATTGATAAAAGATTGTGAGTCGTATCTAAGTCGTTAAAGGATTTCAGTCATTTCACCATAACACTTGTCGAGATTGGAGAGTTTGGTACGAGTTAATAGCATCCTATGACTTAGGTGTTATAAGGTAGACTATTTTTTTTGTTAACCAAATAGCGAAAGTTGACATATCAAGACATAACTTTACTATAACAGTATCACTCTACACACAATCGAACTCAATGGCTAGCTTTCCTTTGTTAAGGCATTCGGATCTTACTTAAAGTTATGTGAACTTAACATGTAAACTATAATTTTTATTTAATTTATACACTACATTAATTCCATTTAAAATAAGTGAACAAGTGACTATAGTTGCATCAATGTCTCTTAATTTCCCAAGATAAAAACCCAAGCTATTGACATGGCTCAAGGTTTGCTCAAGGTTGTTGGAACGTTACATCGAAAGGTCTACCTTTGAGCATCAAGGGTAACGTAACCTCGTCCAAACCAGTGGACTTGCATGAAGCAATTGACATGGCTCAAGGTTTGATGTACCAAGTGGTCCAAGAGTTAAGAGAAAACTCGGGTGACAAGCGAAAATAGAACGGAAACCACTACAACCCCAACCCCAACAACACCAACAACACTAGCAACCTCAACCCGAACAAACGCCCATAGACAGCAAGGGTGTTTTCAGATAGGCAAGGTTCTTATGCTGGCAAGTTACCCCACTGCGGAAAGTGTGGACGACACCACACTAACGCATGCCCTCCTGCTTGTTACAACTATGGAAAGGCAGGACATAAGGCCAAAGACTGCCGAGCTCTACCTCGCCTTGCAAACCAAAGAGGACCCAGAAGCCAAGGAGGACAGGGCAGTGATGTCACTTGTTTTGGATGTGGCAAAAAAGGACATTACAAGAACAAGTGTTCGAACAATGGGAATCAAGGCGGTGGGAATCAAATTCAAGGCAACCCGCAAAACCCTCAGAACAATCAAAGGCAAAATCAAGGAAACCCTAAGGGAAGTAACCAAGCATCAACCAGTACTCAAGGAGGACGCAGGGGACCTGGCAGAGTATACAACCTATGTGCTGAAGCAGCAGTGAAAGATAACAACGTGGTGAACGGTACGTTCCTGATCAATAATGTCTATACTTTTTTCTTATAGGTTAAACAATATTCGTAAGTATGAGGAGTGCATCCACTTGCCTTCTTGATGTGGATGAGACAAAATCATAATTAACCACACTGACCACACCGGCCGGCGGGTTAAAACCCATTTGACTCCTCAACTGTCACTTATTTATTTGTGTGTACACGGTTATTCGATTTCTCCATCAACGGTCTAGATTGGGACTTGACAGCTGTTTTTTGTGATATGACTGAGCCTCAAGGCCCATTGGGGCCTATCAATAGATCCAGTAGTTTTTTATTTTTACCGTGTGTATAAAATTTAAAGATCATAGCCGATACGTCCCTATTGTTGCAAAGAAAATCAGCCGACTCGCCCTGCCGTCCTTTTTTTTATTGTATCAGGTACACCTTTTTCACTTTTTTGACTTTATAAGTTGCCTTCCCCTTCGGGTCGTTTGAAAATGGTCCGACGCGGAACGGAGGTTGACATGGGTTCGCAAGCTGAAAACCTCTTCGTCTACAAGCCGCGACATGGGTTCTTATAGTTCACCAAAAGCCTTGCGACTGAAAACCCCACCCATAAATATAAAATTCAGTAGGATCTACATCCTGTTGCAGTTTTCTTCGATGACCATTGACCGTCTAGATGATGAATGCATTGGTCCTCTATGAGCCAGTATTTTGAGTTTGCTGGGCTAAGGTACCCTTTTCGACCTTCCTTCTTGCCGTGATTAGGCACTTTCATGTGCACCTCTCCCAACTAGTCCACTGGGTTTGACCCAGTTGACCCTCTTCGAGTTGTACTTCGAAGCCTTGACATCGTCCCGTTCGGTTACTTTGGTTTTCGGGTTTTTTATAAACTTAGCAACAAGGGATGGTTTTTCCTTCGAGAAAAGATCTGGTAAGATTTTCGGGTAAGATCGTGAACGAAACATTCTCTTTGTATGAAGAAGTGGAAAGGGCGCTTCTTTATAATTGACCGAAGGCCATTCCGGATGCTAATGTGCTGGAGACATCAGTGATTCGGGATATAAGTGACCCGGCACCCAAAAATGGTTTCGATAAGACTGAATTTGTCACTCTAACCCACCAACCCATTATATTCGTGGTATTCCGAGCGGACTGCTTTTTAGTGCTGGGTTGGCCGGTCACCCTGGGAATTTCCTAAGTTCTAATCCTTTGTCAAAGATCCAGAGGGCAATGGAACGAGAGGCACTGATCTTTTCTTTATTTGTTTGCGACTTTGTATAAATTCCCTCCCTTATTCCTCACCTGTTGTGTTTTTTTGTATTATTACATGTCGGAGTATTCTACGTCTTCCTTCCTTTCCGGGATGACTATCGAGGCTGGGAGGGCGTTGACCTGAACAAACGTCATTTCCTCACATACTACCGTCTCCACTTAGTAGCGATGATCCAATCCTGGCAAGACGATTCCTCACAAAGGGTTGAGGCCTTATAACCAAAATAGTGCCACCAGGATAAGGAAAGCGCAGGCTGCTGCCAAAGAAAAGACTGATAAGAACAGGGGTCCGAAGGTCCAGTGGGCCTGAGAGGGGTTCGCAGAGTTCGTAAGGAGAAACTACTTGATCACATCCCATTCCCTACTCCTCTCATACTAAAAGGGGTTATTCGATGCTTCTAGGTGAAATAATGTGTTTTCCCCTACCCAAGCTCAGGGATAAACGCTTGAGATTCCTCCGCATGATTCTGCTAATAACCACCTACCCACCCTTGTGAAGAGCCATCATGATGAAGCACTCAGGGGTTGTTGGTACTGAGATGGGTTAATTTTTGAGATGAATGGACGAAGATGTTAACCTTGAGAGGGCCGGAGAGCATTTAAGCGACACCACGGAACCGGTTGTTCTTGGAGGCTGAGTCAATCCCTCCTACTGCACACCCATCCCGGATAATGGGAAAGTCCTTGCTCAAGAGGAGACTCCTATGCCTAATCCCTTTTGAGAGGCGTTTTGTCTTTCCTTTCTCTTCATTCTCTTATGTTTTGTTTGTTGCTAATAGGCGGTGTTCCACAGTTGATGGTGCCGAAGGTGCTGAGGTCTTCATTACCTCCGCCTCTTTTTGTTCCAACTTGGGGAATCCATCAGAGAAGCCGAGTACCACTCCGGAGGATGTTCGCGATTTAATGGCTAACCTTACTCCTTCCTGGTTTTCAAGAGGAGATGCATCCCCTTTTTTTTTTTTTTGGACAATAACATTTTTTAGATAGAGCATGGTTTAACTTGGGCCCGAGGTGCTATGGCACAGCCCATGCTCTCCGCATTTGAGTACTCTTTATGACACCCACCATCCTTGAAAGGGGATCTTGAGACTACGCGGAGTCAATCTTGTTCGACTCGAGAGGACTTTAATATCGCCAGAACTTCCACAACACCTTGTCCGAGAGGCATAGGAAACTCCGCGAGGAGCATGCCCAATGATCTTAGCATCTTGCTGTTGTTCAAGCCGAAAAAGGATGGTTTAAAATGGCTACCAATGCCGAACAGGCCATTCAGGATCAAGAGTTGGAAGCAAGCCAATTGAAAAGTGCCATGAGGTCCCATTCTTCTGTTGTAAAAACCTGGAAGGCCACATGCCCAAAAAGACTCAGCATTGGTTTTATGCTGAAAGGGTTTCTAGTGATATACTTCGGAGAATGAGTAGATTCGGACTCAACTTGCTTTTTCCAAAAGGGAGAAGACTGACGCCGTTAAGAAGCTCCTTCCCACAGTGGTGGGACGTCTCCTACAGAGCCACGAATATAAACAGTCTCTCTCTGTTCCTTTCAACTATGCACTTCAGACTGGATGGGGACAAGGTCTGGCTGAGGCGAGGTCCGAAGAGGAGCTTCGTGAGATTATGATGAGGATGAACGGGTTTGATCCTTATTCTGATAAGAAGATGAATGCTGAGTACGAGAGGTTGTTCTCCAAGACTTACTCGTATGTGGATCGTATCTCTCACCTTTCTGAGAAGTCGGTGCAAGATCTCCTAAAACTTCATCCTGCCCCTCCTCCAAAGGATGCTCCCAAGGTTGGTTCTGGGGGTGTTGCCTTTGCCCCCAAACTTGTTAGAGCCGCGGAGGTGGCCGGTTCGAAAGACACAGCCTCTCGAGAGATTTCGAAGTCCAAGACTGGTCCCTCTCTTCAAGACCCTGATCGTGCTTCCGGAGGTTCCCAAGCTCCTCCGTCTAAGAAGACTTAGCTTTTGTAATTCGTAATAGATAGGTCTTGTGTTGAACTCTGTAATTTTTGAACAAACGTCCCCTTTTGGGGCCTGATAATTGTAACTTATTCTGGTGCCGTTGTAAATTTGCATGTCGTACTTGATTCTTCCCTTGTTTGCTTATTTCACTTGTATTCGAATGGGCTAACTCTCATGTAGGTTGAGCTACCGTGAGGTCGCTTCGTCCTAGGAGGTTTTGCCATATCTACCATATGTTTCGACTGGAAGGACTTTGCCTTTTCTTCTACTTTTTCCCCCTTTTTTTTATTTTTAAAATACGTGTGGTTTACCCTGTGACTTAGTTGTCTTTGGGATTTATTTTGTCCGGAGGGGCTGTGCCCTTCCTTATCATTTTTACCCTGTGACTTGGTTGTCTGTGGGATTTATTTTGTCCGGAGGGGCTGTGCCCTTCCTTATCATTTTACCCTGTGACTTGGTTGTCTGTGGGATTTATTTTGTCCGGAGGGGTTGTGCCCTTCCTTATCATTTTTACCCTGTGACTTGGTTGTCTGTGGGATTTATTTTGTCCGGAGGGGCTGTGCCCTTCCTTATCATTTTTACCCTGTGACTTGGTTGTCTGTGGGATTTATTTTGTCCGGAGGGGCTGTGCCCTTCCTTATCATTTTTACCCTGTGACTTGGTTGTCTGTGGGATTTATTTTGTCCGGAGGTAGCGATCCGTCCGTCCAATTATTGCAACAAATATTGGAAAATTGCCTTCTCCTTTTGAACTAGAAGGAAAGGCTATAATATTAATTAATTAGCGTTCGCAAATACAGAATTCATAAAACAATAAATCCTACAAGTAGCATTTGCGTAAATTAACTGCGTGCCATGTTCGAGGCACCACCTTATCCTCCATTGTTTGCAACTTGTAAGAGCCATTCTCGAATGCTTCTGTGACTCTATATGGGCCTTCCCAATTTGGTCCCAACTTTCCTTCATCCTCCATCCTGCTTGCTTCATTCCTTCGATACACAAATTCTCCAGGCCTAAAACCAGCTGGGCGGACCCTCTTGTTATAGTACTGTTCCATCTTTGTTTTGTACTTGGCCTCACGTACGGCAGCTGCCTCTCTTCTTTCCTATAACAAATCCAGATTCAAACGCTGCTCCTCCTCATTGTATGTTAGGATCACATAAATGGACCCGAACAAAGAAGCTTCGGTCACTCGAAGATACAAGACAAAAGTCTAGCTCGTTAGTTGGTTAATTAATTAATGTTTATTAATGTAATTGGGCTGACAAAGAAAAAGCCTGAAAAGCCCAACAAAAGCCTAGAATGGGCAGAACCTTGTTAGTATAAATACACCTAGTTTAGTCAAAATTAGGTTAGACATTATAGCTACTCCATAATATTTTTCATCTTTAGGGTTTGTAGCAACTCTTGTTTCTTTCAATCAAAAGGTTCTTTAATGTTTAATCTTTTGTGCTATTGATCTTGTGATTAATCTATGGAATGATCTAGGGATCCTACAATTGGTATCAAGAGCCAAAAGTGATTGTTAGTTTGTGATCAGAATCGAATTCATAACAAAACGTGATTGTTTGTTTTGTTTTTTTTAGAACCGAATTTTTTTTTTAAAGTGGGGTTCGATTTTTTTTGTGTGTCTTGATCGAAAGAAATCACAAAAAAAGGGGGGCGTACGTTTAATTGTGGTTCGAATTGAATTGGCAAACTATTTGTGGATTTACAAAATTTTCGTGACCTATTTTCTTTGTTTTTGTTGGTTCGAACAAAAACACAAAGCAACCATGGTTTGAGTCTAAATTCGTGGCTTATATGATTAAAGACTTGTACTTTCGTGTCTAGCACAAGTGTTTACATTTATATTCGTGGTTATATAACTTATTTCGTAGCCTAGAAAAAAGTTAGAAGATTTTTCTTGGTTGCGTTTTGGATATATCAAGTTTTTCTTGATTGCGTTTTGAGGATCTTCATGTTGCGTTTTGAGGATCTTCATGTTGCGTTTTGAGGATTTTCATGTTGCGTTTTGAGCATACAGGTTGCGTTTTGAAGATTTCTATTGCGTTTTGACTAAAACGCTACGCTGCCAAAAAATTTCAAGCATTGCGTTTTGACAAGAAAAGTCCATTGCGTTTTGACTTCAAGTGTCATTGCGTTTTGAGCAAAACTTTCATTGCGTTTTGAGAAAACTTTCATTGCGTTTTGAGGAAGATATCATTGCGTTTTGACAAAAGTTCATTGCGTTTTGATCAAGCTAAGTTGCGTTTTGCTTGATTTGCCGCAAAAATAATTTTTGTGTCGGATTGTTCCGAAATTTTTATACCAACTCGGAAACGGCCCAACGGTCAAGACTCTTCCTCTTTGAGCGAGAGCCCTGTCATTTTT
>BQNB010004482.1:23560-77842 GCA_026074375.1 Tanacetum coccineum | reverse complement strand
AGGTGACTGAAATATTCTTGACCCAAAAGTATGTATGTTTCCGTTACACAGGACGTGTGTGTAAAAAAATTTCTACTATGTTCGTGTGTTGGTTGATTGCAAAATTGGAAAATATAAACCATTGTTTTCATTTTACATATCAGAAAGTTGCTTTAAAAGCTTCTAACGTTAGGTTTTTCAGAATCAAACTTAATATACATATCAGGTTGTCATAGACTTAAGATATGTCAGGATCAGGTTCCTAAAAAAGCTGGACAAGGTGTGTTTGGGTTTGCATATTCAGCTCGATCAGATTCAAATATAAATATGCATGACCAAATCTGTTATAGAAGCTTTAACTTCTACATGAGAAACCTTGATCGAAACAATTGACTATTATGCTTGATCACATTCGAATGTTGTGAATATGCAGGACGATGTGAGCATGTGTTGCATTAGATGGATTCATGATCATATCTGCTATACAAGCTGCAATTTCAAGATTTACTAACAATGAGTGCACATCTTTCTAACGAGCTTGAAAGCTGTAGGTATTGCCTTAAATCTCACAGTTGCTGTTAGTTTATGGACATAAATTAGTAGATGTGTGTTAGGATTGAACTCGAGATCACGGGATTGCACACTTTACGTATGAAGAGTAAATGTTTAATAATTATTTATAAAATGTTATATTTAATTATTAAATACACAAAACATATAACAACCGTTAGTATTTAACGGAGAATGACTAACGACCGTTAACTAATTAAAGGAAAGGACTATAGATGGAATTAAAGAGATCAAAGATGGTTTTAGAATCCCTTTGGGATTGGGCCAACCGGATGAAGGATTAGGGTATCCTAATCCTTGTCTAACTTGCTCTCTAAGTTTTCCACACTATAAATAAAGGGCCTAGGGTCATTGTATTCTCATCTCTTGTATACATACAATACCCAAAGTCTTTTCTCTTCTCCTTTTGTGGCTAAACCGATCGGCAAACACCCCTTGTGGTTCGATCGAATTTTTTGAGTGTCAAGAAAATAGTTTTGTGTTTATTACTAGCATATCGTTTACTTGGTTAACGTGTGTACAAGAACGCATTTCAATCACAATATTGATTGAATCTTGGTTTGAATTACAAAAGTGTAAGAGGTTTTGATTCTTGTTTAGCTAGAATCACAAGGTACACATACGTTTATATTTGGTTAATTAATTACATGTTATATGATCCTCTATTCGCTTCCGCGTATATACTTTGATGTTATTATTTATTTTGAATGTCATGTATGTTAAATTCCATCATCTTGTTTGGTATGTTTCATTCCTACTAACATAACATCTCTTTTAGAAACAAATAACCCAAATACCCTCATACCATTGCCATTAGTTATAGATATTTTTAAGTTTCATGGAGATTGGGTGCATACTATAAGAAATATAATTGAGTAGTGAGATTTTAGGGTTTGAGTTTTAATTAATTTGATTAGAAACCCTAGGATTAACATGTTTATGTTTATGTGTTCAAGTATGCGATTTTGTGACACGTGAATAATTGTTATGTTTAATCATGAAAAACGTTGCATGTTTGGCATGGATATAGTTGTTTCATAGATATTTAATTGTTTAGATGTAAAATAAATTAAAAATTGTAAGTTTTATACACATGTATTATTTTGATAAATCTTAAATTATGGGGAAGACTCCAATAAATAATAATGAATCAATTATGGTTGCTAATTTGGTATATATCTAACTTAATGACTTACGCGGTCCGATTCGTTCGATGCTTGTGTCTTTCTTTGTACATCGTTGAAAAACAAGAGAATGTCATAGATTTAATCATATGCTCTATTTCTAACCTGTATTGATTATATTAATAGGGTTGTAAAATAAGTTTGCATGTGGCTATTTTTAAAACATAATTAACTTGTTATGGTATGTGATGTATTATTTAGTTGTATTATTTTATTAGAAATTACTTGGTTTTTTTGTTTGTTATAATTAATGGTGAATTGTTGTAACATAAAAGGTAATTTTTTGGATAGAAAAATAAGAGAGAAAGCGGACTAATCAATAAAAAAAAAATTATGTATTGTTATGATGACGTAAATTTACAAGAGTTTGTGATTGGTTAATTTTTGTGCATAAATAGTTAAAAAAGGCTCATCAATTTGAAAAACTGTGTGGGAAGTTTAACGCGTCGCTGATCGAATCCGACTAATAGAAGGAGGTCAGCTTCAGCGCTCGACGAATTCTCGCTTTGCTTGTTCGTCAAATGGAGTTACTACGACTATTTAAAGTACAAAATTATCTTTTAGGTTGAATTTGCCTTAATTCCACATCTGAAACACTAAGTCGAAAGACTTATGCAAAAGTACGCTGTGGACGATAAGTATGGGTACTTCTTTAATTGGTTCAACCAATGCCTCAACCAAAACTTTGTTTATTTAATCTTGCCCTAAAAGTTAATAATGTTTTTTTTTATTAAACTTATGCTATGGAGTTGTATGCTTGCTATCTCCAGAATAATTTTTAATTCCCACACATCAAAATACACGAGTACCCTTAAAAAATTAAGTCGAATGCCATCTAATTGACAAACACTTGAAGTTGCAATTTATGTCATGTGAGAACTTGGATAAAATTGAAAGGACAGAAAACCTTCATGATTGGAGTGAGACTCACATGGACAGTTTGGACGTGTTTTAGATTAGACGGAACTTAATTGAGTTAATTTAGTTGAGACCCTAGAAACTCAACGGCATAAGATCGGGTATGAAAGCTTCGTTTACAGTGCAACTAGTTTTGGCAATGTAATATCCACATAAAGATCTAGAAATTAAAAATTGTTTGTCAATTAATTGTTCGACAAGGTTTACATGGTTGAATAAATTCATACTAGCAGATCAACCTTGATGTGATGAGTTTATGTCAATATGGGTTCTAGTTTTCAAGGAAATTCTATGGTTATAAGAATATTACCTGGGTAGTTTATTTTCTTGAAAAAAGTATTATCGAAAATACTAATTATATGAACTTTTTCTGTAGAAATGGCTCAACCCGATAATAACAACACTTTAAGTTCTGCGCTCAAGACTTTCTTTGAGCTGAGAAAACTGACTGGCGACAATTTTCCAATGATGGTACCGTTCACTAAGAATTGTCTGAGAGTGGCAGGTACCTATGACTATGTGTAGAAGCCTTGTCCACGATTAAACCCCCTGCGAATGTGCTGAGATGTTAAAGCTGCATGGAAAGCTGAATACAAGATACATTCTGATGTGGCTTGTTTAATGCTTGGAAAAATGTCACCTGCTCTACAAAGGCAGTTTGAACTATATTTTCCGCAAGCCATGCTTAATGAACTCAGAAAAATGTTTGAAAAGCCTCCAGCTGTAGATCTACGATTTGGTGGATACTATTCACAGCTGGCAAAACTAGCTCCAGGAAAATCAGTAAGTGCTCATTTGTTGGAAATGAAAAGTTACATTAACCAACTACAAGCTCTTGGGAACGTATTTTTATTGACAATGATTATCGGCGAATCAAATGATCAACAGGTCCCTTACAAGGATTTTGGTGATTTTGTTAGAAACTTCAATAGCATTGCGCGGGGAAGACAGTGAGTGATTACTCGCATTGTTCATTGACTTCGAAAGGGTTTAAAGACCAAGGCACCTACTCCTCAATTATTGCTATTCAATTGGGTAGGGTGAATAAGCCAAACCGCAGAGATCAAGAAGGGAAAAGGCAAAAGGCCAAGCTGATAATGAATAAGCAAGTTGTGTGCTTATTCAACCAAAACCTAAGCAAAACACCTCCTCAGAAGGAAGGAAAATCAAAAGAAGGATCATGATTGGTCACCTCTGCCAAACGTAGTTGGTCTTTGAAGAGGATACTGCCCTTTTACTCGACGTGGTTTGGCAAAAATTAGAAAAAGAAATAGATGGTGAGTTCGGGTGAGCGGCTTCCGGTCATTTATTATGATTGAATTATTTATCTAAATCTACAAATTAAATTTTTAGGTATATAATACTGTATGGCGTATTCTACATTATTATACGCTACAGGGATTAGATATAGAGTGGAAAAGGAAGCTCTCCTATGATGAGCAATATCTGCGCATGGTGGGAATGGAGCACAGAGCGCTGTTAATGCCATAGGAGTGTTTAATTTAGTTTTACCATCTGGTTTAGTACTGTCATTAACCAAATTGTCATTATGCCACCGTCTATAATAGAGGTGTTGTTTCCTTTTCTTGTTTGTTGGATCTTAGATTTGTTCACACTTGTTATCTAGTAATGGAATTTCTGATTTCTTTAAATGGTATTTTCTTATTTTAGTTGCTATATTCGTGATGTGTGTTCACGAAATTGACATGATATGATAATGTTTCCAAGTATAATTAATAATTCTATTTTTATGAAATAAATAAGAAGAGAAAGTTGGACTTGAATTTCTTCTTATCTTTGGCACTGTAGACTTGCCCATATTGGCAAGACTCGCATGCAAAAGCTTCAACGTGAAGGACTTTTGGAAAAAGTATCAATGACGATTTTATGATAAATGCGCGAATCTTTGTATTTCTGGAAAGATGACAAAGAAACTTTTAATATACATTGAAGGGCTCTCAGATTCTACTTGGTTTAAATTCATCAGATGTGAGTGGTCATTTAGACATTGTTGTCAAGGAATGGGGCTAGCTACTTTTAACATTTACTGTTGATTCGTCGTTATGGTTATGTTTACTTGCTTAAACATAAACAATTAGGTATTTGAACATTTAAGGTATTTAAATCAGAAGTAGAATTGCAATTAAGTAAAGAAGATTAAAGCTTTCGATCCGATTGAGTGGTGAATATTTATGCAGAGTTTAAAGATATATCTGGGATCAAGACTGCAATAGTTATAACATCTTACTCTCATTACTACCACAATCAAAATGGTGTATCTGAAAGAGAAATTGTACATCTAGAATATGTACGATCTATGTTTATCTATACACTCTACATTATCCTTTTGGGATTATGCCTTTGAATCTTTGTTCAGTATTCTAAATATGGTTCCCACGAGAAGGTTGATAAGAAAACATATGAAATATGGCATGGCAGGTACCGAATTTGTCTTCTTTAATAGGTCTGGGTGTTGTGTCGGCGTATGTGAAACGTGACTCAGCTGATAAACTCCAACAGAGATCTGTAAAGTGTATATTTGTAGGATACCCTAAGGAAACTATGGGTTACTACTTTTATTTTCCACCTGAAAACAAAGTAATTGTTGCTAGATATGGAGATTTTCTTGAAAGAGATCTCATATCTCAAGAATTCAGTGGGAGAGATTATGATCTGGAAGAAGTTTCAATATGGAATACATTACCTTCTGAAAACACTAGCGAAATTCCAGTAGAACCTGAAAGTCTGGGTCCTCCACCGGAATTAATTCCTATCCGTAGCTCTGAAAGGAATAAAAGTGCACCCAACCATCTAAATCTAAACATAGAGGTTGAAGATGATGTAGTAACGGATCTTAGAGAACCTGCTAATTATAAAGATGCATGCTTTGACCACCTGATTAGAATGTAATACATGGCAAGGTGCTATGGATGAGGAAATGAACTCCAGGAAAAGTTAAGATGTCTGGATTGAAGTAGAACCTATTCCAATGCGAATAGTAGTAGGAGTAAAGTGGTTATTCAAGAGGAAGATGCTGACATAGTGGAGAGTACACACCTATAAAGCTCGTCTTGTAGCTAAAGGCTCCACTCAAACCTATAGGATTGACTACGAGGAGACATTTTCTCCTGCAACAGACATTAGAGCCATTAGGATTCTCATAGCTATAGCAGCGTACTATAATTATGAGATTTGGCAAATGGATATTAAAACTGCCTTCTTGAATGGTCGCTTAGATGGAAGACTTCTTTATGTGGCAGCAATCCTGAAGGGTTGTAAATCCAAATATCCAAAGCGTGTATGCAAACTTCAAGGATCTATTTATGAGTTGAAGCTAGCATCACGTCAATGGAATAAAACGATTTGGATGAGGGAAATCAAAAGTTTGGATTTACTCAAAAATTGTGTTTGATGCCATGTGTTATAATCGCAACCTAGTGGGAGTAATGTAGTATTCTTGATCCTATATGTTGATGACATATTAATCATGGGAAACAACATTCCAAGACTTAAGAAAGTTAAGGATTATCTTGGAAAGTGTTTTTCTATGAAGGATTTAGGAGCATGACTGCATACATTCTGGACAATTAAAATCTATAGAGATAGATCTAAGCAGTTAATTGGACTTAGTCAAAGTGCTTACATTGACAAAATATTAAAGAAATTCAATATGCATAACTCTAAGAAAGGTTATTTGCCAATGGAAGTGAAACATGAATTAAGTAATGAGATGTGTGCTTCAACACCTGAAGAGGTGGCTTACATGAAAAAAGTACCTTATGCTTCGGCTGTAGGATCTATTATGTATGTTGTTAGATGCACAAGGCCAGATGTGGCGTTTGCTCAAAACTTGGTCAGTCGATATCAACAGAATCCAGGGTGAATCTCAACTGGGTTATGTTAAACAATTCTGAAGTATCTTGAGAATCGGATGAGATATGTTTTTAGTGTATGGAGGGAAACCAGATACGGAACTTAATGTTACAGGGTTCTGTGATGCGTCCTGGCAATGTGATAAAGATGATACGAAGTCTCAGACGGGTTATGTCTTTGTCGTCAATGGAGGGAGCTTAGACTGGAAGCAGCTAAGATAGCAGACAACAATTGCAATGTCTGCAACAAAGCTGATATAAATGGTGCTATGGAAGTGTTTTGTGAGATAGGAAAATTTGTGGAGATCTTGGAGTGATGCCTTCAAATAAAAATGCCTGTTAATATGTATTGGGACTAATTCTCCTGCAAATCATATTCGCCAATGTTTTTGGAGATTTGAATTGAAAGGCGCCAGAATTTTCCTTCAGGAGATTTCACTACGTTCGGAACAAGTCGAGAGGGGTGAAATCAAATATTTTAAAATTTCTCACAGGGATGATAAACTTAGCTGATCTTTCACTAAGGCTTTTACTAGAGGAAAGGTTCTGATCATATGCAATGGGAATGGACTTCAATTAGCTAATGTTTCATGAATACCTGTGTTTTGTATTTGGAATAATGGTTAATTGTAATCATGTATTATTTGATGAAATTAATATTGGTTATGTTTATTCTTGTATGTAATTTTGTATCTTATTTGCATGTTTTAAATCCTAGAATATTAAATTATTCTATATGTCCATGTGGTCAATTAATGATATGGGAATATTATTTTAAATTAAGGCAAATCTAAAATTGTGGTAGGATATACTTGAAAGTATTTGATTGATTACTTGCCAAATTTTAGACTGATATTTAATGAATGAATATAGAACTATATCCAACTATATGGATTGTACATTTATGATCTTGTCATTAAGGTAAATCATAAAATAGTTATTCCTCAGAATTGAGATACCAAGAAACTGTCATGGATCTAGTGCATTTTCTGTGAAGTATTTAACGACTATACGTTATACTGGTAGTTAGACGGGATTGTTTTTCAGAAGTGTTGCAAATTCATAAGTTTTACTTGTAGTCAATAAGGGATTTGTTTCCTTCAAAATCGTTTTGAAGTTTTAATACAGCTGGGCCCCTCGTGGGATTGGTAAGATGTATGTGTGGCCACATCCAAGATTTTTTGGAATACGTTCAGAAGATTTGGTAATCTTGCTCAATCAGATAAAACGAGAAACATATTAGTTAATTAAGGAATGACTAAAGGATCATATCCTTATTACATTTGTATTAGAAAACAAAAGGATAATAATATTGATGAATCATTAAAGGTTTTATACAGGGACCCTTACTCAGAGATTGTACTAGGAGGCATCGGTGTGGTTGCTAGACGCTTAACAGATGGTGATCACTCTATTAAGGATATGTCCAAGTGGGTAGCTGTTTAGTTTAGGGATCATAATATTAGTAGATTGTGTGTTAGGGATCGAACTCGAAATCACGGGATTGCACACTTACGTATGAGAGTAAAATGTTTAATATTATTTATTAAAGGTTATTATTTAATTATTAAATACAACAAAACATCATTAAACAACCGTTTGTATTTAAAGAAGAATGATTAACGACAGTTATTAACTAATTTAAGGAAAATGACTATAGATGAATTTAAAAGAAAAAAGATCAAAGATGCGTTTTAGAATTCCCTTTGGGTTGGGCCTAAACCGGATTGAAGGATGTCTAACTTGCTCTCTAAGTTTTCCACAACTAATTAATATAAAGGTGCCTTGGGTCATTTGTATTCTCATCTATTGGATTCTTACTAATTCCCAAAGGTCTTTTCTCTTCTTTCCTTTTCTTGATGATTGGCTAAAACATATCGGCATACACCCCTTGTGGTTCGATCGAATTTTGAGATGTTTTCAAAAGAAAATAGTTTTGTGTTTATTACTCAGCATATCGTTTAATTGGTATTAGTATCGTGTGTACAAGAACGTGTTTCAATCACAATTTTGATTGAAATGTTGGTTTGAATTACAAAAGTGTAAGATGTTTTGATTTTTGTTTAGCTAGATCAAAAGGTACGCATACGTTTATATTTGTTAATTAATTACATCGTTATATGATTCCTCTATTCACTTTCGAATATATTTGATGTTATTATTTATTTTGAATGTCATGTATGTTAAATTCCATCATCTTGTTTGGTATGTTTCATTCCTACTAACATAACATCTCTTTGACAAACAAATAACCCAAATACCCTCGTACCATTGCCATTAGTTATAGATATTTTTAAGTTTCATGGAGATTGGGTGCATACTATAAGAAATATAATTGAGTAGTGAGAAACAAGGTTTTAACATATAGTCTCTTTATTTTCGGGTTTTTTTAATACGATTTGTCTGTATCTTATCTCTTTTATACCATGTTCAGGCAGAGTTAGGTATGGTTGTTATTGTTAAGTGTCTCATTAAATTTTGCTCGACTAAAGTATTTACAAATTTTCAGCTTTTATGAAACAGAAAAAGCTAGGTATGTAGCCTGACAAATACTATTCTCCAAAATGGACTAAAAAATATGATATTATATCCATATGATGTTAAATTTCTATTTTAGATTATGAACTAATTTACATATTATATACGGAGTATTAATTAATTTTATCTAATCTATACATTGTAGTCAATGCTTTATTTTCGCTCCTTCTTAAGATAAATGTCACATGATCATCGTCTTACACTCAACCTTGTGACCATTCATAAAAAAGACTTACGGTTAAAGTTTTTTCATGGACACTAGAATATATATAATGCTAACATGTTGTGAGGTGCCTTATCTTTAACTTTGTACCATTGTACAATTCGTTTAGTATATTCACAAGAAACGTACTCAAAATTTATTCAAATATAAATTTAAGTGAATTCATCTAGTTAACATTTACAGTACACTTGTTCAGAAATGAAGAAATAGAATGGGTACGAAAAATTGGTTGCATATTTAAATTTCAAAACAGCTTGGTTTAAGTTTTATCGGAACAACTTTGAACTAAATATTTTTGTGATTGTTTCATATTTTTACCATGGCCACCTCTAAATAAGTATTGAAAATAGATTAAGTATTGATTGTAAATCTGGTTTAACATTCGAGCTTCTTAGAAATGCATAGTAGGGTTTTAATCAAGTGTCACTTAATAAAACAAAATTGATTATGACACTTTTTTAGCACAAAGGAAAAAAATCTATAAAGTGACCCCATCATCATCTCAACTTGTACAATTATGTTTTTGTGAACAAGAGCTTTGGCTCCACCTCCGAAAATCATAAGCTCACTAGAGAGATTTTGTAATATAAAAAGTTAAAGGATATTTTCTCTATTGTAGTTAGTTCTCGCGTTTCTTGCCTACTCCAAAATAGGGTTTGCCGGAGATATTTCTTATGAGTGGATAATAGCTGATGCCAAAAAACATATGAAGGCAAGATGTTCCCGCCATTCACAACTTTTTTTTTATACTATATTTGTATGAACACTTTTAGCAATTATAATATTAATGCAGGTAGGAAAATTAAACACATGCATATCAATATTTCATGCAGAATTTGATGTTACTTATGGGCATAGATGGTTGACAACATAATTGATGGTTTATTTGGGTTTAGAAGTTGACCTAATTCTAGTGCTGATTTATTAGACTTGCACTTGTCAGATAAAATTTATTAGGATTTATGAATCTTAGGTTTGAATTTTTACACGTAATGGTTATATCAATAAAAAGATACAAAATGTTTCCTTAACATTTTCGTTTGTCTTGACAAAAAATATCACCCCAAGTTAAGCATGAACGACATTTGAAATGTTCAATAGGTGACACGTACGACAACATTGATATCTATAATTCATGGTTATTGAGGTTATCTTTACGTCTAAAAACTTGTCACCGAAATGACTTAAATGATCGCGCGGCTAACTTTAAGGAAGCTCTCGAGCTCAGAAAAGTTTCGTAGGGCTAAGATAGGTTGCGGCTAAATCGTATATATTACTACATGATAATAAAAAAGAATTAGGTTATTTCGTAAACATTTTAATTGAATTTACTGCTTCTATGATAAATAATCTATGTTTTTGAGAGTACTTAGCAACATGTTTGACCCTTTAGACCTATTTCATGTATGATAATATAAAAATCACCCATTTTAAACCCCCCTTGAATTCATTATTACTACAATCAACAAGCTTTTAACTGCTCTATATCCAATTTTATAGACATAGTTTATCAAATACTTAATTTTATCAAAAAAACTGTTATATCCATAAAAGGTTCACCTTGCGACTTTTTTTAAAAACCTAACAAGATGAATCTTGCTAGTTTTCAACTTTACGAATTTTTAGAAAAACTAGCATGATCAATCTTAAAATTCGCAAATTGTAACAAGGGAATTTATATCTAAAAAACTATTATATCCATAGAGAAAAGTTCCATAAGGAACATGGTCAAAAAAAAAAACGCTCCATCTTTTCCATCCATTTTATTTTCATCTAATGGTTTAGATTAATTTTTATTTTAATTTAATTAAAAAACCCACTTTCACCTTATTTTTTAAAAATTAAATATCTCACAAACCGTTAATCGTTACGCAAAACGAAACATACCATCGCGACGAGAATTAAATCATCTTTCTATAGAGGGGCACATTATATACTTCGGATGAACTTTTTTTTCTCTGACCACGTCTGGAAATATCTCTTGTTGATTTCATAAAAATAACATGTGATTATGATACAAATTAATTGTGATTTTTTCACACGTTATTGGAAAAAAAAAAATCGAAAAAAAGAGTTCGTCGAAAGTATTTAGAAGTGCCCTCTATAGAATAGATAAAAATTACTTCGTTGTGATAATTTCGACGGAAACTTTTTTTCCTATTTTTTTCCAAACACGTCTGAAAAAAATCTCATGAGGTTTGTATCACAATCTCATGTGATTTCATAAATCAATGGTGATTTGTGATACAAATCTATGTGATTTTTTAAGACGTGATTTGAAAAAAAAGATATCGAAAAAAGAGTTCGTCGAAAAATCACATCTGAAAAAATCACGTCTGAAAAAATCACATGTGATTTGTGATACAAATCTCATGTGATTCTTTCAGACATGATTGAAAAAAAATAGAAAAAATAGTTCGTCGAAAGTATATAGAAGTGCCCTCTATAGAAAGATAAAAAATTACTCGTTGCGATACTTTCGACGAACTTTTTTTCCGTTTTTTTTCAATCACGTCTGAAAAAATCACATGAGATTTGTATCACAATCTCATGTGATTTCAAAAAATCCCATGAGATTTTTTCTGACGTGATTGAAAAAAAAAATCGAAAAAAGTTCGTCGAAAGTATATATATTTAAGATAAAAAAATACCCGTCGCGATGGTGTATTTTTTTTCGTTTAACGATTTATCGTTTGCTAGATATTTAAGTTTTAAGAAAAAGGTGAGAAAGTGGATGATGAAAAAATGAGTGGTTAGGATTAACCCATTTGTTTTTTTTTTTTTTTGCCCTTGTTTTTTGAGGATCTCAACTCTATATCCATAAAAGGTTCACCTTGTTACTTTTTAAAAAAAAAAAACTAACAAGTTGAATCTTGCTAGTTTTCAACCTTAGGTTTTTTTAGAAAAACTAGCAAGATCAATCTTACGATTTTTTTAAAATTTCGCAAATTGTAACAAGACCTTGTTAGTATTATGGGAGTGTTGGCTTTTTGAGTAAAAGTTGAGTATTTGATGAAGGCTTGTTAGTATTATAGGAATATTGGATTTTTGGGTAAAAGTTTGGGTATTTGATGAAGTATGTTTGTTATATTGGTTTTTTTATTTGTCATTTTGTACTTTCTAGTATAAAAATTACCAAGTTACCACATAAACCTTATTTTCTTTCGTACTAGTGATTAGTCAATGACCAAAAGAAAAGTAAACCCAATTTGTAGGTAAGAAATAGATGACCTATCTTACACCATTTGGCTTTAATCTATCCCACTAATTGGTTACCCTCAAGAAACATCAAACTTAACTTTCAAAACACAGGCCTTTTACCATGCACTTTCCCATTCAAGGTCAAACAATCAATTTTGGACTTCCAAAATTAAAGTCAAGTAAAATTAACAAAGACATCACTTTCAATTATATCAAGTACATGTCACTATATCTTTATTGCTCAAGACTTGGCCATTGTAGCTAACCCCGGAGGAAAACGTTCCAGCTTCTGTACAATATAAGTTGTTTTGTAAATTTATGAGCTTCGATTCACGTCAACGCAAGATCAAATGTGCAGAAAAAAGAACAGGAAAACACAACATTGTCATTATTGCAGCACTTTATTCTTTGAGAACTCCAAGTTTTCCCAGCAATCCACGGATGTCACCACTGCTAAACTGTTGTGGTGTCTGAATTACGTTAGGGCTTTCGGTAGGCAATACGTCAGAAAGTGGGTAGGTTCTATTGGCATGGAGTTGGATGCTAGAATTACCGACCCCCTTCAGTATAACGGACTTGTGAATACCACCAAGAAAACCTTCATAATCAGTGTCTCCACTTTCGCCAACGAAAACCACCACTTTCGACAAGTCCATACCCCATCGAAGATATAAGTACCTAAAGACATTTTGTCACAAATGATAAGCATTCTTGCCTTAATATTAGATATACGAGTGTGTAAACTTTTTACATTGAGTGAATTACTTTCTGAACCATCACACGTGGCCTTTTTTTGAAACTACACACTATAATTGTGAAAATGCATAAAATGTATAGCTTCAAGATTGATTGACAAATTCTGGAGACATAAAAGCAAAAAAGATTCACTATCACAAGTTTATTTAGATGTAAATGCAAAAAGGACTCGCAAAATGGACTCGTTTCACATTTTCTGTGCAGAAGCACTCGCTATCGTAAAGGGTAGTGTTTTTTTTTTTTCCGTTTTCCCATATTACAAAGATGATGGTTTGGTACGAAAAACTGTTGGTTTCTTCCAACCGTTACAAGATAGCTACACTTATGAGCTGATTTCAACAAGCAAAACGTGGTTTCAAATGGTTATCAGTGGTCATCTAAGCAGACATGAACAGCGGTTAAAAATTTGGAAGATGGAAGGTATATAAGTTACCAAATAATCTTGGCACCAAAAATTTCGTTCATAACCAAAATATAAGTACACCGTCTCGTCAGAGTAGCAAAGTTTGATTGTCACATAGTTTTACGAAATGTTCAATTATGCGTCAGATGTCTAATATGCCCTTCGATGATGGCACAATGAAGAAATTTTCAAAAATGGTCCATAAGGAAGAGCATTAAAGATTTACTGTGATTAGTAGGCAAACACGTCACCTGTAGTTAGAAATATATATTTAAATTGGAAGATCCTGCTTTCAATTTGTGTGGCTTTCGATTAATCAAACATTATGGTGGGATGGAAACTACAGGATACACACAAAACCCAAAGACTAAGACCGGTCGTGGTACTAAAACAGGCCCTATATTTATTGCATGGACTGATTAGATTATAATAAAAAACATATAGAGAAATAAAATATATATAGAACAGATAATCACCTGAGGGCTTGGGAACGAGACGCCAATACTGGAATAACATTAATCTTCCTTCCATTTTGGCAATAAATAACATGACAACGGAGAGCTTGGATTCTCATCATTTTCCTAATTTCCTTTGCAGGAGGAACCTACCACATTTAAAATGAAATAATAAGTACAAGTCCAATGATAAACCTATATGTTCGAGTAGAAAAACATCCTCTTTTGATTTATAAAACCCGTGTAGTAATAGTAAAATGTAGATGTAGCAATTTCAATCAATTTACTTACGAATGGGTCAAAACAAAAGTATTTAGCTAAAAGATAGACGAGTTGATACCTACTAATCGTTACTGTAATAATACTGTTTATGTAAGCACAACTTTGATAAAATAATTAAGAAAGGGAAAATAGTTTATGCGCGTCGACCTGCCCGCTTGTATCAACCCACTACTAATATGTGACGTGTTTCGACTTGACCCGTTATTTACACACTTTCCCCACCACGTAATCTTGCCATATCTAGTTAAAGTGTGAGTATAAACATCGAATGTTATGGACAAAAATTAAAGGTATCAGGAATTCAGGACTTGTAACAATTTCTTACCAGTGCTGGGTTGCGAACATTAAAAGCATAACAATAGTCGGTTGTAACCTCTTCATCTTCTGTAACAACATGTGCTTCATTTTTATTCTCAGCCTTTTTATCAATAATGAAGAAGCAACTAACCAAAGTCTTCCTGAGGCCCTTCACCGCCCCCATCGGTATTTCATATGGGATGTTATTAAAGATCAGATACAAAAAGGATTTATCTTCGGAGATGTGTTGATGTTGTAGTAAAGATCGCACATGTTGCATATTGAAAGCATCAAAAGCAGAAGGATTTAGCCCTTTTGAGCACCAGAATAGAAATGAATAACTTCGCCATCTGTAATGACGTTCGCCAGTATAAATCAATTGAGCCTTCATTTTTTCTCATTGTCAACAGCTTCAAATATCTTTTTAATATTTTCGAGAAGTTGTTCAACATTAGCAGCATCAATAGCAACTACAAATATTTGTTTTCTCCTTCTAATTGCAGGGAACTTAGCTTGGTCGGATTTTTCTATAGAAATGGTCCTCTGTGCACCTTTTGCAGTATTACCCTTCGAATACGCCATAACAGCATTCTCTATTTTACTCTTCCGATCTTCAGAGTCAACACCATCCATTGAAAACTTCAAATTTAGAGATATATCTTGCATATCCCTTAAGGGAATCCCACTTGGTTTGATTCGGGTTCTGATATTATCGTCATCATAATCTCATTTTTTAGGCCACCAAGGTGGCCTTGGTTTACAACTTGATTTCGTGAAAGGTAAGTTTTGACAATGTTCTGTCCTCGGAATAAGTGACTGTTTTCTTAACCCGTTTGACCTGCATTTTGCCCAAAGTTGCTTATCTGCCACTAGCTTTAACAAGGCATCAGCAACAGACTGCGGATCATGGGGATCAACAAGTAAACCATTGTCAAGTACCTGTGATGGTAAACATGGTCAATTTGCAGGTCATTTTAATTTAACTGGCAAAACAGCAATTAATGAAACACATGCAACTTACACGGTGTATATCTACAGGTAACATCCAATCCATATCTTTGTGGGCAAACCATTGGTAGCCATGAGCTGCAGCCTGTTCAGCGAAAAAGTTATATGAATATGCTAAAGGTATGTGTATAACGACTTGATAACACAACTGCTAAAAGTGTCAAAAGTGTCAAAAGTGTCAAAAGATACCTCAATTAAAGTGAGCCCAAATGGTTCTATGAAAGCTGGATTGATGAACACACCCTGCCAAAAGAAGTATAGCAAAATTTATATATCACGATGTATATTTAAAGAAAAGATGATTTTATATCTTTTTGACATTACCTTAGTCCTTGCTGCTAAACTGTAGATGTCTGGAACCTCACTCTGCTTATGATGTTTAGGATATGCCACTTGTCCATAAAGATCATACTTATCAATCATCTTAATGATTGATAGAAGCATGGAAGCACTGGTGCTTGACATCTCATCAATGTTATCTCGGTTACCCATTATTAATGTCTGAAATATACAAGTGAAAGATAAACCCAAAATAAGAAAAAGATAAAATGTACTTTCCAAAGGAAACCCAATAACCCATATTAAAAAGATGGTAAGACATACAAGGTTGGCAAGCTCCCGTAATGGACGACACTCCCCAAATGCTTTGACTAAAGTCGTAAGGTTCTTTTTGGGGTCTGGCCTAGCAAGTGCAAGTATCATTGGCTTGCGTGGGTTGGTAAAGAAGCGCATTATCTGGATGAGAAAAATGTTAAGAATGTCATGAGTTTACACTTCCAAATATAACGGAAACACGGACCAAAAAGGTGAAAAACTGAGCGCAAACAACGAACCTCTGCCCAAATAGGTGGGTCTGGAGAAGCCTGGCGATCTTCTGTTCCCTCTGATTCACCATCCATATCACCATCATGTGGAATAATATGATTGAACTCCATCCCAGGAGGAATTACCTGCCAGTAATTATAGTGAATAATTCTGCTCACGTAGCATTATAATTATAGAGAAAGTGATCAGTATACATAACCGACACAAGAAATGCAATTACTTAAACCACATAGTAGAAGTGGTCATTTCAACCCACTTACTTATAAATGGGTCCAATTGGGATATGTTTTATCTCTAAAAATTTGTACAAAGTTCAAAATGTTTGTAAGAAGTGTTCAGTGTCAACATGACCCGACCATACCAAAACTACCCATTTTGACCCAAACCCTGACACATAACTTAAACCACCGATTTTGCTACTTCTACCAGAGAGTCACAGAGACACATAAAATCTGCAGAGAAGAATGTTTTGGAACTTACAACCATGCGAGGCATGAACCTTCCATAACAACTCACGTTACGCCTGATTCTAGCCCGAAGTTTGCGTTCTAGAACAGGATCAAACCCATTATACAACCGCCACTGTTCCTCTATTTCTTGTTGGGCTGGTTATGACAACACTTCTGATCATCAAGGGTCAACTTTCAGCCTCTATCCTACGCATTATCTTGTATGTGTCATTAATTTCATCTTTAGATAATCTCCCTTGTCTTAAAAGTTGTTCCAACTTGTCTCTCCCTAGAGAGTGACCCGTAAAAAGCATGGGTACATTCAGGGCACCAGAAAGAAGAGCAGCTGAGTCACCAGCATCTGCATAATGACCATGGATAGCAGCAGGCCAAACAGGACGACCTCCACCAGCTTGCTCAGCCAAAACTTTGGACATTTGTATTATGTGGCTAAGCGCACCATCAACAAATTCAGGGATGTGAGGCCATAGTGACTCTTTAGGAATATATTTGTCTTTTGGACCAAATGGAATACGGATGATGTATGCACCACTACTTTCACCTATTTCTTCAGTTAAAGCATCTGTTGAACCATCTGAATTATGTGGTGAAAGCATTTCTGTTGGTTCTCCATAGCTAAAGTCTACTTCAGGAGATGCCACTTGCCTAGTCAGTAAGTCAACTCGGTAAACACCCGGCATCGAAGCTAAAGCCCGTGCAAGTTCCACAACATACTTAACCTGCAAGAGGACAAGAACAAATGATAACAAAAATTATTAAACTTTAGAAGAAACAATTCCATTAGGATTATTACTAAATTTTTACATACCTGACCACCAGTATCAGAATCACGACCCAGCTCCATATTTTCACCACGTATCAGACCGTGCAGACTGTAAGAAATTAAGTAGTAAGAGCTTATAAATAGCTTAAACAAACCAGGTGACAGTGTGTGCAGATAAGAAGCATTTAACTGAGATAAATTTTGTTCAATAATTATTACGTGTAATGTAGTTACAAATTTATGGCAGCTACATATACAGGCTTCACAGTTAAGTTATAGTACACTTGATGAGTTTGTAGCGATGCTAGCAAGATGTATTTCTAAAGATCAGCATGTGCAATATATATTTTACAATGCTCTGAAAAACTTACTAGGGTAATAAGATTCTGTGAAGTGCACAAAACACGGCCTTGATAAATGTCGGTTAGTGTCTATTAATACAAACTGCTATGCATGAATAAGGCTAGGATAGATTGGTTATCCCGTTTTCCAAGTAGGCAATGTCGTCAATGCCTGACATGTATACTATTAAACAGTAGATGTTATACAGCTCACTTCCATATTCAAATTCTAGATATCATAAAGTCATGGTCATCTTTAAGTTGTGAACTTTTCTATTTGGCAGCTTCTTTGCCAAAAAGTCAGTGACTAATCCTCGGGGTTTTGATAACCCACCGTCAAACAAATTTTAAAACAGAATGTATAAACCATTCGTGACTACTACTCCGTTACGTTTCTAGCCCTAATGTTTTTTAGGTTGGGTGGGTGTTTATCATAACTTCTGATCAATATGAATTGCTTAGTTGGTACTTAATAATTGATGTTCATAAGAAAAAAGGATATCTTACCTTATCAATACCAGGTATGACTTTTTCCCTTTCTGTTGATTAGCCCACGCCTCCATTGCATCCGTAGAGCTAATTCTAGGCAAACGACCTTTTTGGTTATCACCATGGGCCGAAACATCACTGACCATATCTCCTTTCTCCCCCTCCGACAAGTCTTCTGACATATCAGCTACCTGCGTCATTACGACACGTTCACGCTCAAGGCTCGGGCTTGGTCAGTTTTGAGCGTCCTCACCCTCATGTATAACAAAAACAAGTACTAAACAAGATTTAACAAAGGTAAAACTGCGATTACATGTGCCTTACATCTTTTGATATCTGACAATTTACTATAAAAATGATACTCGTGTATGATAATGACATCAATAGTCCATCATATAGACACCATATCAGATCTTTATAGACACCATGTTTTATCACACGTGAGCAACAATATAGCACAACGGCCGTTTAACTTGCCATAACAACATCAATTCATACTTCAAATCCATGTTATTAATAAGGGTATCTGTCTAATTAAACTTTTTCTCCCCTTAAAAGCAAATAAAAAATAAAAAATCATCGACTCAATCTACAAAGAGTCCCTTTACAACTCTCATTTGTATAAAAACATCATAAATCACAATTCCTTCGTAGCTTTTTCATAACTAGCCTTCAAAGTAGGCTACTTTTTTCCTGTTAATAAAAATTACTATCGGTCTACACAGTCATTGTCCTAAAAAAAATCTCGCAATACCGTTGACCATTATTGGTTAATTTATTATGCATATAATTTTCCTTCCAATTATCGACACCTTGGCATTAATAGCAGAATCACAAAAATAGTTATAATGTAACATTCAAATTTATCACCATCTAACAAATCGAAGATCACTAAAAATAGAAGCAATAAATTTTATTCAAATCAATCACCAACTTACTATAAAAACTAAGTAAAAAATCAATCACCAACCTAAAATTAAGCACAAATTGCCAAAATTCATTAGCACTGATCACCAACTTACTACAAAATCCTAACGTTACCAAAACCTCAAACAGATAGCAATGACTTTCATTCAAATTACTCGCCAACTTGCTACAAAATCAATATAAAATTACCAAAAAATTACTACTAAACATTTAGTAATGGTTTCTATTCAAAAACTAAACACCAACTTATATTTCCGAAAACCACAATTTTCAATGAAATTTTAAAATGAATCACAAATTGCCAAAAATCTTTAAAAAGGAAAAAAATAAATATAAACATATTTACCTGTTTTTTCTGCCTAGCCAAATTCCAGATCCTCCACCACATATTCTCCAACCTTGTATTCGTCTCTTGAGGACTCCTCGTCGCCTGCGCCTATACATACACAAAACCATATATATCATTTTTTCACAAACATATAAATACGGTGAACCAGGACTAAAAGTGACCGTGTGCACATATTTTTTTTAACGTTTAGTATAAATTACTGTTCACATATTACACTAATTAAGCAGTTACTAGAAAAAAAAGCGAGATTTAAAAAAAAAATTAACGCTACGAAGCGAAATGTCTTTTTGTGGGTTCATATATCGTTGCCTACTCTAAAAAAACTAAGCGAAATGTCATCTGGGTGTCCCGTGACACACCATGGATCCGAGTTCCGCCACTGATATACAAACACACCTGAAGAAAACGAGAAGAAAAATTTCATAAACCGCATTCATTAAAAAATCTTATAACAAGACTGGGAACAACAACTTTTAGAGACCGCGGGTGCATTTAAAAACATGTCAAAGTTCTTCACAAACTAACAATACGATATCAAAATTTCATAAGGAAGCCGTTTACCCTTGATTACTTGATACACTAACAACATTATATCTACCAATTAGTCACTTTACTTAATATCAGTGACGAATAGTACAACTGGACAAGGGTGGTCGTAGGGGTCTCGAGTCATCCATAAATTTTTGCCGCGTAGTGTTAATTCTTGTAAAAAAAATCATATTTTTTTGGGAAATGCAAACAAATGTGTTGATATTTTATAGTCCTGGTTCCGTCCTTGTTACTATACATACACAAAATCATATATTCTTTTAGTAAAACGCAGAAGAGATAATCACAAAAAAAATGTATCTAACGTGTCCATTTTTGTTCTTATGTGCATCCTTCTTTTTTTTTGCTATCAAAACGCAAACCTTTCAAATTTCAACTTACTTTTGTGTTGATTTTGTGACCATTATACCCTTACGTTTGTTAGCCACCTTGTTAAAATCGAAGGGTAAAATGGTCATTGTATATGACCAAAATTATTACATATATTAAAAGGTAGTAGTATTTGCGAAGCCAACTTAATATTAAAAAAAGTACTAACGGTCGTTATTTAATGGTTAATTTTTATTTTTTTACAGTAATTTTTTTTAACCTTAATATTTAAAAGAATAAATAGGACTATCTTTGCAACGGACACTATTTTTACGAAAAAAGCCCTTGGGGTTACCGGTCCGTTTCAGGGTTAGTCCGTCACGCTTCGCGGTGGAGCGCGGGTTACACACAAAATGTCAAAATTTGAAAGGTTTTAATTAAAAAAAATGGACAAGTTGATACAGTTTTTTTTTGTTGTCCCAAAACATAATCAATATTTTTAATAAAAGTTAAGACTAGGAAACTAAAATTACTACTAAATCTATAGACGAAATTATAAAAATGCATACTTTAACCCAAGAGCGATGAAGATCAGTTTCATCGAAGCCGATAACATTATCGACGAAATAACGGGTGGGACTAAACCGACCCCGTTCACGTAACAGCAGAGATGACTTTGGTTCGTCTACCAGAGTGGGACCCACGTCCAATATTGCTTCTAAGTAACTGTTTATCCAATCGTTTCCCGCCATCTTTCTTTTTCTGAGAAATTGTTTTTAGTATGTGTGTGAAATGAGGAAGAAACGGTGGCGACAGGGGATCTGGTAACACGCGGAGGGGAGAGAAAGATAGGGGGCCCAGATATAGGGATCTGTATTCTTTTTTTTTCTTTCTTTTTTCATTGGGGGCCGGAATTTTTACACCCTCGCTTTCTACAACATCCACCTTTATTTGCCCTTTAGTTAACAGTACGATACAGTTTTTTCAGTTTACGTTTTATAAATTTGTAACACTTTAATATTTTTTATTTGTTAAACTTTATAATTTTTGTTCCCATTTTTTGTTTCACAATTGTATAACAAAAATAAAAATAATAGAAATAACAAACAAAAAAAATAAGTTAAGGGGTATTAAAATCAAATTAAGGATACTAATTGTCCGTTACATGTAGGGGTGTCAAACGGGTTATCGGGTCGGGTTTGGGGCTTATCGGGTCGGGTCTATCGGGTTTTGAGAAATTAAAATCTAACCCGCAACCCGACCCTATAAGAAATCGGGTTAGTCGGGTTCGGGTCTATCGGGTTGGGTTTATCGGGTTATCGGGTTACACACTAATTTAACCCACAAATTAACTCATTTAAAATATACCGCCTCACGACATTAACTTATACTCCATAGTTAGGACTTAGGAGTAACATGGAGGCTATCACCTTTTGGAAACAATAATAACGAACAAACTCACGCATTAAAGAAAGTCTTAGTTAGCGTTGACAATTTCATTTGACAATAGGCATGCTTGTTTCACTTTTACCATTATCAGTAGGCAGTAGGCACATTATGCAAATACCATATGAGTTTTAGCCAATCAATGTGATACACAAATCATATACTGTAAGTGGTAACTAATAAAGAAAGAAAAAAGACTTTGATCCTTGAAACAGTTTGATATACGTACACATTTTCTTCATCGTTGAGGTGACAACTGTTTTTATACAAGTGTAGCGTAATTAAAAGAAATGAAGTTCCGTAAAGATCCATATAATCAAGCTATTTTCTTAAGCTGGAAATCTACAAAAATTTAGAGAAATATTCAAAGTTTGTAATCTTTCATTCTCTTTTGGAATCATCGTTACTAGAAATGCAGAAAGGCTAATATATATTATAGATTTGTTAATGGGCCATTATAGCTTATCGGGTTTATCGGGTCAACCCGATAACCCGCTAAAAAACTAATTAAAACCCTAACCCGACCCTATTAGGCTATCGGGTTTATCGGGTTGACCCGATAAACCTGATAAGCTAAGTTGGACACGAATCAACCCGACCTAAAGGGCTTTTTAGGTGTTCGGGTCGGGTCAGGGTCATCCCCATTTGACACCCCCTAAGTTACATGTTAGCATCATCGTTGGCTATCTTTATCAATCATAAAATATAAAAACTCTCTCTCACAAGCATATTAAACATTACATAGTCTTTCTCTTTGAATTATTTACCTTCATTCTCTCTCACAATTCATCTTTATGAGTCATATCATCTCACTGAACTAAAACTTTATTATTTATATTTAAAACGTTACATAAATAATTACAAATGTAAATATACGAAATCACACCTAAACCATTCAAGCTTTGCATTTCTTTGTAGCAGGGATAGTTTTTGAAATGAAGTTGTGTAAAAAAAGAATGAGGGTAAAGGGTATCTACAGGGGAAAAGTATCTGTTGGGAGGATTATTGTATCCGTTTAATAGATGTACACATACGAAATCAAACAAACTAAAATTTCCTTCATTTAAATAAGAACACAAATTACAATGCGAAAACTAAAACACAATAGTCCTATTTGTATTTTGCATGCATCCACACGAATTTAGTATTGATTTGATCTTGTATTTTTGTCGCATTTCTAAACAAAGCAGCATACATCTTATAATTTTTTGAGGATTCTTCTTTCAAAAAAGTGTTCGACCTTTTGTTAGTTATTCGGTTTACATTGTCGGTCTCTATTATTAGTCCATAAAATGTATAGTCCTTAAGTTTTCTTTGTTAATCCTTGCGGTAGTCTTTTAGTTTATGTTGTTAGTCTCTTTACATTATTAGTCTATAAAATGTATACTGCTTAACTTTTCTTTGTTAGTCCTTCAGTTAGTCATTAGGTTTTAGTTCATGAGATTTTTTTAAAGAAATAATTGGTATATTTCGTTTACGTAAAAGTTTAATAAGATGATATATGATCTTTACTATAAAGTTAAAGGCAATAGCTTGCTAATTAATTCATATTTAAGAGGGTGTTTATGCATTTTTGTTTCTTACAAACATTTGATTTTATTTTTTTACATTGTTAGTTCTAGAGCACGGGGAGCGGTCGTGCCAAACTCCTCGTGTCAAACTCAAAAAGTGGTGCCACATCAGCAAAATGGAGTTTGGCACCAGAAATGTTATGGCACCAGAATTCAGTGGCATTGGTTTGGCACCAGAATTCTGGTGCCAAACTTCTTTTTTTTAATTTTTTTAATTAACTATTATTTAAATAAACTTATTAAACTAAAATAAAATTCATTAAAATTAAAACATTACATTAAAAAAATACATAAATTAAAAGACATAAATTAAAATGCATAAATTAAAAGACATAATTTAAAAAACATAAATTTAACGGCGTCGGTCGACTAGTTTGGTGGTAGATATTCGGCTCGGATTCGTTCTTTTTGGGCGTTGATGATAGCGGCGTAGGTCGGATCCATCCCGCTTGTGTCGATTTGGAGAACTTTCATGTCCTCCACAGTCTTTTGAGCTTGAATCAACCGTCTTCGGTCTTCGCTCTCTTGCGAGAGCACTTGCATTTTGGCCTTGCGGTCTAAGTCGTTTTTTTTTTTTTTTTTTTTTTTTTTGAACGGCGACTTTTATTAAGAAAAACTAGCAAGGAGCTAGAAATTACAAAGAAATAAGAGACGGGTTTTTATACCAATCGTCCCAGCTAAACAAAGTATTGCATCTATACCGACACCAGTAATAAGAACTACAAATAATCTCATCAAAAAACGTCTCCTTAGATTTGGGCTTGGCCTCGAACATCTTCTTATTACGAAAATTCCATAGAAGCCACCACATCACAAAATAAATACCTTGGAACATGCTTTTATTCTTCTTCGGCAGTTTTACATTATCGATCCAAGACCTCCATTCTCCGTAAGAGTTAATATCCATAAAAGGCACGTCCCACCACCGATTTATTAATTTAGAAATCTTCTTTGCCGTGTTACAAGCGAAGAACAAATGATCATTGGTTTCAATCCCGACATCACAATTCACACAAGATAGAGACTCAATATCTATACCACGTCTGGAAATGTTAAATCTAGTAGGTAAGGAGTTCGTCATTACCTTCCAAGCGAAGGTGTTCACTTTGTTGGGAACATATCGAATCCACCTAGTCTTTAGATCACCTTTCGGAAGTAATCGCGAATCTATCATGTTTCTTGACGAAGCCACGGTATAACCACCAGAATTGTTCAATGTCCAAGACCATGAATCAGGAGACTGAGTAAGCACCACAGGGTTAATCACTTTCGCTAACTCTTCAACTTGAGTGAGTTCCAGCCCTCCTCTCGGATGTCTACGAAACGAATGGTAAAGACTAGGATGCGCAAGTTTTTGACCTACTGTAATTTGTTTGCTGTTTTCGAGAGCATACGCTCTAGGGAATCTATTCTTAAGCTTGCCCCCATCACACCACACGTCATCCCAGAATAAAGTCGAAAGGCCATTCCCAAGTTTCTTCTTCATGAACAAAAGCAGGTTAATACCCTTTTCCTCAAGCCTCCTAACCTCTTTAATAATATTTATCCAACATGAATTAGCTCCTTTACCCGAAATCTCATCAATCTTTCCATTGGCTCCGTGTATAGCCTTGATAACACGAGACCAAAGCGTAGGCTCATGGGCTAAAAATCTCCAAACCCATTTAAATATCAATCCTCTATTAAGAGCATAAAGACTAAAAATACCTAGACCACCGTTATCTTTAGGAGCAAGAGCCTTCTTCCATTGAACCCACGAAGCTTTTTTACCCGAACTCTCATGACCATTGAAGAATTTACTTCGAAGAGATTCCAGAATTTGAATGACACCTGCAGGAACTTTAAACATTGACATGTGAAAAATAGGCATCGAGCCAAGTACCGATTTGATTAACATGAGCCGCCCTCCAATCGATAACATTTTCATCTTCCATCTTGATAGACGTCTTCTAATTCTATCAATAATGTCCTTCCAAGATTGAATTTTATTCATGTCCCCTCCAACATAAGAACCAAGATATAAAAAAGGAGCTTTAAGAACAAGACATCCGAATTTGGTCGCCGCTCGAGAGACTTTACCATTATCAACTTCAATGCCCATGATTTTGCTTTTGCACATATTGATTTTTAAACCTGAAACCTTATGAAAACAATCAAGAACATGGATAAGAGAAGTTATATTACTTTCGCTCCATTCACCTATAAAAACCGCATCATCCGCATAGAACATGTGCGAAAGATTAACCAAACCACCAACATCGATACCATGGAACATACCCGCATCAACCACTCTTTGAAATGAAATATGGAGACTTTCCATGATTAATAAGAATAAAAAAGGAGATAACGGATCACCTTGTTTAAGACCTCTACCAAATTGAAACTCGTCGGTTGGACTACCATTGATAATGATAGACCCTTTCGAAGAATGAAGACAACATTGAATCCATTTTCTCCATTTATCCCCAAACCCAAACTTGCCTAAAACATCATCAAGAAAATCCCACCTTACCGAGTCATATGCTTTTTCAAAGTCCACTTTGAAAAGAAGAGTTTGTTTTTTCTTCTTCTTACACCAAGACATGACTTCATTTAAAATAAAAGGCTCATTTTCTCTCCTTCTTAAGATAAATGTCACATGATCATCGTCTTACACTCAACCTTGTGACCATTCATAAAAAAGACTTATGGTTAAAGTTTTTTCATGGACACTAGAATATATATAATCCTAACATGTTGTGAGGGACCTTATCTTTAACTTTGTACCATTGTACAATTCGTTTAGTATATTCACAAGAAACGTACTCAAAATTTATTCAAATATAAATTTAAGTGAATTCATCTAGTTAACATTTACAGTACACTTGTTCAGAAATGAAGAAATAGAATGGGTACGAAAAATTGGTTGCATATTTAAATTTCAAAACAACTTGGTTTAAGTTTTATCGGAACAACTTTGAAATAGGTATGACTTAACTAAATATTTTTGTGATTGTTTCATATTTTTACTATGGCCACCTCTAAATAAGTATTGAAAATAGATTAAGTATTGATTGTAAATCTGGTTTAACATTATGCGCACAATGGATCAACTATAAGAGGTCTCACATTTAAGTATTAATTGGAACATAGTTAGTAGTATTTGGTAATAAATCTACAATTGTAAGTTACCCGTGCGATAAGAACTTATCTACTTTCCAAATTAATAAGCATAGGTAAGATAGACATTGTTAAAAATAGAACACAAAAAAAGTATACTTTAACAAATAATCTATCCTAACACAAAAGGAATCTTAACTCTCATTTTCTTTCCAAAAATGATTTGCCACAATATAGTGGAGTCTTATCAAAAATCATATCTTGCACAAAATATACACAAACCAAAAAGAAATGTTTATGCAGGACTAAGGCTGAGCAAAAATAACCGAAAATCGAACCGAACCGACAAACCGAGCCGAGTCGAACCGACCATTTTCGGTTCAGTTTTTGGTTTTGTATATTTATAGTTTTCGGTTTCGGTTTTGTCGGTTCGGTTCGGTTTCGGTTCGGTTCGGGTTAAACCAAGAAAAATACGCCTAAACTATTTATTCGGTTCGGTTTTTGTCGGTTCGGTTCGGTTTTCGGTTTTTCTCGGTAAAATTCGGTTCGGTTTCGGTTCGGTTTCGGTTCATGTTTTTCCTCAAACTCGGTTTTCGGTTCGGTTCGATTTTTGTCGGTTCGGTTCGGTTTTGAGCCGATGCTCACCCCTATGCAGGACCATGAATAAGATTGTACGTCCGTTCAGTTAAATGAACAAATATAAATAAATGTCTCGTTCATTTATGCTCTTAAACGACCGACTATACGTTTATTAATATTTGTTTATGTTTGCATATCATATTTTTTTACTGTATACTTTAAAAATTGGTATACTCAACAAAACGAAGACACATAAGACACAATTTTTATTTATGTTCGTTCGTTTAATTTCTAAATGAACATGAACAATCTCATTTCTTAATTAACAGACGCGAACAAAAAAGAATTAACCATCTAACGTTCGTATTCGTTCATTTTTTTTATTTAAAGTTAAACGAGCGAATATAAATAAGATTTTGTTCATGTCCGTTCGGTTCTTTTACGGCCTTAAATTGTGTAAAAAAAACTTACAAATTTATTAAACAAAAACAAAATTTAATAAAAATCCACCACTACAAAGGATAAGAAGTAGCAAATATTGTGTTGTCCTCCTGTCAAAAAACCTCTCCATAGAATCTTGAGCCTTTCTCTCTCTATTACACACACTAAAAACACACTTTTTTCACACACACAAAATTCAGCCAATGCTCACACAGTAAAAACACCATGAAAAAACACACACTTGGTTCAACCTCAAAGGGTAAAAACATATATGAAGAATATGATCACAGTAACCAAGATGATGAGCTTCTTGCTCTTATGGGGTATAATGTTAAGTCAGGTGACATGGTTGATGTTGCTTCCAAGATTGAGCATCTTGAAGGTGTTTTAAACAATGATGATGGCTTATCTCAATATGCTTCTGATACCAATCACTTAAACCCTAGTGATTTGAACTCATGGCTTGAGTCCATGATTTCTGAGCTTCATCCCATCATGGCTACTGACCACCAAGATCTTGGTGCTATAGCTGGATTCTATAGCCAAAATGAGAAAGTCAAACCATGGTCAACGCCGGAGAATCTCGCCGGAGAGATGGAAGTGGGGGAAAAGGGTGGTGGTTCCGGATACCCTTTGGCGAGAAAGGGTGTTTTTGAGTTTGTGGAAGAGAGTGAGGTGGTCAACGCTTGGTCAACGCCGGAGAAAGTCGCCGGAATCTCGCCGGAGATGGAGGTGGGGGATAGTGGCGGTGGTTCTGGATACCCTTTTCTGAAAAGAGTCAAGCTGTCTAGCTCGCCGGACCCGCCGCCATCCGGGTCGGGTTCTTCTGCTTACCCGGAAATTCAAAACCCTAACCCTAATAACCAGATTGTGATAGTGGATTCACAAGAAAATGGGATACGTCTTGTGCATACTTTAATGGCTTGTGCTGAAGCAGTTGAGGGGAACAATATGTTACTAGCTGAAAATTTGGTGAAGCAGGCAGGTATGTTAGCTGTGGCTCAAGCCGGAGCTATGCGAAAAGTAGCTACTTATTTTGCAGAAGCTTTAGCTAGGAGAATATATAAGCTATCCCCTGAAAACCCACAAGACACACTTGCTTTTCAAGATTTCTTAGAAATGCATTTTTACGAGACTTGCCCATATATAAAATTTGCTCATTTTACTGCTAATCAAGCTATATTAGAGTCTTTTGTTGGTAAGAAAAAGGTTCATGTGATTGATTTTAGTATGAAACAAGGTATGCAATGGCCTGCTTTGATGCAAGCTTTAGCTTTAAGAGCAGGTGGGCCTCCTGTTTTTAGGTTGACTGGTATCGGGTTGCCTTCGAATGATGGTAAGGATCATTTGCAAGAAGTGGGATGGAAGTTGGCCCAATTGGCTGATACGATTAATGTTGAATTTGAGTTTAGGGGATTTGTGGCGAATAGTTTGGCTGATTTGGAGCCTGGGATGTTTGATTTGAGGGATGATGAAGTTGTGGCTGTGAATTCGGTTTTCGAGTTGCATAGATTGTTAGGAAGGCCTATGGCTGTTGAGAAGGTGTTGGATGTGGTTCAAGGGTTGAAACCTGTGATTTTGACTGTGGTGGAGCAGGAGGCTAATCATAATGGGTTGGTTTTTCTGGATAGGTTTACGGAGTCTTTGCATTACTATTCGACGTTGTTCGATTCGCTTGAGAGTTCTGGTGGTGGTGGCGGCGGTGGTGAGGGGGCGAGTGAGCAAGATAAGCTCATGTCCGAGGTTTATTTGGGGAAACAAATTTGTAATGTGGTAGCATGTGAAGGAATGGACCGAGTTGAGAGGCATGAAACATTGACTCAGTGGAAGACTCGCCTTGACTCGGCCGGATTTGAAGCGGTACATCTTGGGTCAAATGCATTTAAGCAAGCGAGTATGTTGTTGGCTTTGTTCGCGGGTGGTGATGGTTATCGTGTTGAGGAAAACAACGGTTGTTTGATGTTGGGTTGGCATACTCGGCCACTAATCACAACATCGGCTTGGAAACTAAAGTAAACTCGAACCTCAAGCTTGGGCGAGCGATCAAGTCGACTCGGTGATGGCGTGCCAACTCGGTACCTTAAAGACCATAAAGAAGCAAGGAAATTTGAAGATAGACCATCTTATGATTGTTCTTTTTGGTTTTCACCATTGGTTTATTTTTACTTTTTACGGTTTCTTCTTTTTTTACTTTTTGAACATTGAGGGGTTAAATTGGGAATTAGATTAAGTTGGAGGGTGGGATTGGAATATTGTACTATTTATGAGGGGTTGGTGAGATGGGATGAAAATGAAGTTAAAAAAGATGTCTTTGATTCAATCTCCATCATAATATTAATAAAAAAAAGTCACTTTTATTGGTAGGTTGTGCATGGGATGTGGAAAGGATCAAGCTTGGAATTTGTAGGATTTAAGTAAGAAATAATCAATTCAAAAATTATGTAGTATTAATTTTTGTAGAATTTTTTTAAATCATCATACAAGTCTTACAAATTGTGACCACGGCGACTGCACATGACATTATGACAAGTAACATATGACAAGTTATAGAATAAGTAGAAAAATATGTTTATACCTTTGTTTTAAACTTATATATGTAACATATGACAAGTTAAAGAATAAACAAAAAAAAATGATGATACCATTTATTTATTTATGTAGAGCATATGACAAGTAAAAGAATAAGTAGAAATTTATAATATTTCTTTTAGAGTAAATTGCAAAAATTATTTACAGTCGCAGTCCTAATCTTTTTGTAAAAGCTGGTGTCGTTCGTATGAGAAACTATTGATGCGGAAATATGACATTTAGGGGCAATTCCAAATTTTCCTAAGAAAAACATCAAAATTTCATATTTCCTCAAATATGCATCAAAATCATTGTATATTATGCATTGTTCACTTGTAAGTTAAGTAAATATGACATTTTAAAGTTTAGATTAGTCAAATATAGAATTATCCCTTCTATTTATTTATGTTTTTTGGTAGCATTGGAACATGGATTTTATTGGACGAAACGAAGATTGTTGTTACTAATAATGGTTAAGATCTTAAGATGATAACTATTACTCTCTTCGTTCTAAATTTATAGTTTATGTAATCTTTTTGAAATGTTCAAATTTAATTATCCATTATTAAAAATAGATAAAGAATTTTGATTATATTTACCATATTATTTTTATTTGAAATTATTATTACCAACTTTAAAAAAGACTTTAATTAATTGGCTAGGAGTAAAATTGTCATTCTGTTAAAAAGTTAAAGAGAAAACAGTAATAAATGCATATTTCTTAAACTGTGTGTTTTTTGTAAGAGGACAATAATTTTAAGACGGAAGGATTATGTATTTAACACGGGAATGTTAACACCTCTTAAAAGAAAATGTAACACGTATTTTGAGAAAGAAGGAATATGACTTTGATTGTATAAAGCGTAAAATGTTAGTATAATATAGATGTAGTGATCTGTTCGATGAATTCTATATAAATACTACATTATTTTATTATTGAGGAATTATTTGATTGCACATGATACAACGATTTTTATGAAATCAAAAATGAGAACATAATTTTATGTACCGGGAAATGAAATGTACAATATTTAAAGTTTGTTTTCTTGTTGGTAGACATAACATGAATATACATATTTTAGCTTTTTACAAACTTCACAAACCATATTATTTCTGATAATCTATTCATCAAAATAAATCATACATTAAAATGACTTTTTGTATTTGACTTGGATCATTGTAACATTCAAGGTTTGTTGAATTTGTGCCCTTTAACTTATAAACAATTTGATTCGACACGCGTCAATTTTTATAGTCAAATCGTATATGAAAAACATAGATGATTTCAATACGATTAGTATGATTGTGATTGAGAAAGATGTCTTAATCTCTTGAACGATAAACTCGATGTAAAGAAAAACAATCAGAAGAATATAATTGTGACATAAAATTGGAATCTCAAACCAATTTTAGTAGATGCCTTTTTTTTCTTATATTTTTCTTTTTACAAATCAGCTTGTCATTCTAGGCTTCTCTTGAACGTTTTTATTTGTGATCTCATGATATTATGCTATTTTTAGAAGAAAAAAAAATTAACACAACTATTTTTAGAAATTAGTTTTAGCTTCTTGCATGCTTTCGTAAGCTTAGCCAAAGTCAAACTTACGTGAGCCTATAAAAAACTAGCGTGTTACGTAAATATTAGAGAAAGTAAAGAACGTGTAATATATTGTTTTTTTTCTTTTTAAGAAGTGTAATATATTGTTCAAATATAATAAAATTCTAGTATGGCTAATTCATGTTTATCATCATATGGAGGAAAAAAAAACTTTATTAACTAAAAATATTATCTACGGGTGATTGGCGCACATTTGTTTTTTATTGACATATTTTCAGTTAAAACACGATATAAATAATGTATAGATGCATAGAAAAAATTGTCCAAATAAATATTAAGAGTATGCAAATTAATTCCTATCATCTCATGGAAATACTACGTAATAAGTAGATTACTAGATGCATTATGATAGTATTAGAATATTAGACAACTTGTCTTTAAAAAAAAATACAATTTGTCTTAGATCCATTTTCAATCCTTCAATCCTTCATCTATTCATCATAATAATCATTCATTAATCTTCAGAAATCCCTTCAATCAAAAAAAAAAATTTATTTTTTGAATCCTTGATAGATGATCCGAATGGAATATCATAGATGGGACACTATAGTTGGGACGTCATAGGTGGTACATCCTTGTGGTGGGACACCAGAGGCGGGACAACAAAAGTGGGACATCAAAGGTAGGACATTTTATCGTTCGGTTTTTAGAAGTAATTGTTTTTTAGAGCTCTCTTCGATCCAAAGGTGTTTTTTGTTTAGGCAATTTAGTTTTGGTGTGTTCAATGGGAAGATACACAACCAAAGAGGACGATGTTGATAGGATTTCAACATCTGTCTATGTTACGAATTTTCCGGATAATGTATCGGCCAAGGAGTTATTTCTAGCGTGCAAGCAATACGGTCATGTGGTGGATTCTTACATTCCTGTCAAGAAATCAAAGTACGGAAAAAGGTTTGGATTTGTCAAATTCATAAATGTATTCAGTGAAGAAAGACTTGTTAATAATCTCTGTACTGTTTGGATTGGTCGTGTTAGACTCCATGCGAATATCGCTCGATTCCAAAGACCCAATGGTAAGAACATAGGAGAGGGTAATAAGAAGCCAAATGTTACTCCTACTCCTTCTGTTAAACCAAACCTGAGTGGGAGTTTAGGTAATGAAAAATCTTACAGGGGTGTGTTAAATGGGGATACAAAGACGAAGTTGGTTGGTAAGATTTCAGAACCATCGATAGTTTTGGGAGATGAATGTGTTATGTCTATGAATGTTGATAATGCTCTTTTTGGAAGGGTAAAAGTTTTTGCTTCTCTAGCCAATCTGAAAATGGCTTTGGGGAATGAAGGCTTTTCCGATATTGTTATCAAATATATGGGAGAACAATGGGTTATGTTGGAATTCAAATCACTGGAATCAATGGAAAAATTCAAAAAATGTGTTAGTGTCATGTCATGGTTTTCTCAGGTTATAAAGGCTACAAACGAATTCGAGGTTGATGGTAGGATTGCGTGGGTCGAAGTGGAAGGTGTTCCTTTCAAGTTATGGACAAATAATACATTTACTAGAATTGCTGAAAAGTGGGGAAAATTGCTCGATGTGGATGATCAGGATGAGACTTGTTTTCATTCTAAAAGACTTTGTGTTTATTTGAAGGCAGGAAATAGTATCAGAGAAGATTTTAAAATCACTCACCGAGGTAAGATGTATTGGATTAGAGCTAATGAAACTCAAGGTTGGGTCCCGGAATTCACAGATGAATACGAAAGTGAAGATGATAACTCCATGGATGAGGAAGGTGAAGTTAAAAAGAACGGAATCAAGGATGAACATAGTGATGGTGAGATAGTACCTGAGTCTTTATTTGAAGATGGAGAGCTGGAAAATAATCATGTGGATGGTATATTTTCGAAAAAGGAAAAGGAAGTTTCGGAAGACCCATTTAATTTATATTCTCTACTTAAGCGTCAGAATAAATTGGATGATAAGGATACCAATTCTGAAGATAGTTTGAAGCATCCACCAGGTTTCACACCTTTGACACATAATTGTGAAAATGACACATCAGAGAAGAAGGTAGACCAGAATGATGAATTCAGTGAGGCTGGTGATGTTGATAAATTGAAAGGTAGTGCTAATGGGTCTATATCAGCGGGTCACTTCAAGGTTTCTGAAATTCCTAGAACAGGTGGATCCATGGTGGGTTTACTTGAAGATGTGATAAAAGTTGGACAGGTTATGGGATTCAAAATGGAAGGAGTCATAGCAAATTTGGAAGAACTCATTGGAACACAAGGAGGGAAAGAAGGTTATAGATGAATTTTCTATCTTTAAATATACAAGGCCTTGCCCAAAAGGCCAAGAAAGATTGGGTTAAAGATCTTAGTATCAAAAATAAAGTGAATTTTTTAGTTATACAAGAAACAAAAATGGAAAAGATTGAGGACTTCTGTGTGAAACAGTGTTGGGGGAATTCGGTTTTTGATTATGTGTATAGTGAGGCGGTTGGAAATTCGGGAGGTATCCTTTGCGTATGGGATACTAATTCTTTTTGCAAAAACAGTGTGACGGTGTCTGATTATTTTGTGATTACTAGAGGTAAGTGGAGGTTAACGGGAAAGAATATGATGATTATTGGTGTGTATGCTCCTCAAGAGGGTAAAGAAAAACAAGCTCTTTGGGATTTTCTTCGTTTCGAGGTAGATAAGTGGAACGGGGATGTTATTATCATGGGTGATTTTAATGAGGTTCGTGTCAAATCTGATAGATTCGGAACTCATTTTAATCCACATGGTGCTCATAGATTTAATTCTTTTATTTTGGATTCGGGATTGGTTGAAGTTAACTTAGGTGGATGTCGCTTTACTTGGTGTCATAGATCCGCAACAAAGATGAGCAAGTTAGATAGATTCTTGGTTTCGGAGAGTGTTATTAGTGGAAGCCCGAACATTAAAGCTGTTACATTGGAGAGGTTCTTGTCGGATCATCGGCCTATTCTTCTTAAAGAAAATGGTTACGATTATGGCCCTACTCCATTTCGTTTTTTCCATCATTGGCTTGAGATGGATGGTTTTAACACATTTGTGGAGAACACTTGGAAAAACAGTCCTATGGTGGGAAATAATGCTCTTCTAAGTTTGATGAATAAACTTAGAAATCTTAAGAATCAGATTCGTATTTGGAATAAGAGTAATTCGGGGACCCGGAAAAACGATCAGCTTAGACTTAAAAAACAGTTGGAGGAAATTGATCTGGATATTGATAGAGGGCTTGGGAATGAAGAGCTGGTCAATTCCCGCTTAGCTATTCTTCATCAAATCCAAAAGATAGATAATTTAGAATCGAAGGAAAGGGCTCAAAAGGCTAAAATTAAATGGGCGGTAGAAGGAGATGAGAATTCCGGTTTTTTTCATGGTATCATAAACAAAAGGCGTAATATTCAAAATATTAGGGGGGTTATGGTTGATGGTAATTGGATTGAAAACCCGAATGATGTCAAGAAAGAGTTCTTCGACCATTTTGCCAATCGTTTTGGTAAGCCGGACAAACCTACTGCTTCTATTAGTCTTGACTTTCCTAATCAGATTTCTCATGAGCAAAGTGATCATATGGAGAGGGAGGTTTCTAATGATGAAATTAAGAAATCGGTTTGGGAATGTGGTACCGACAAAGCCCCGGGTCCGGATGGATTCACGTTTGGTTTTTTCAGACACTTTTGGCATCTTGTGGATAGGGATGTTTGTGAAGCGGTGAGGTATTTTTTTAAATTTTCTGATTTACCCAAAGGGTGTAATTCATCTTTCATTGCCTTAATTCCGAAAATTCCGGATGCTAATCTTGTTAAGGATTTTAGACCGATTAGCCTCATTGGTAGCATATATAAAATCATTGCTAAGATTTTAACTAATCGTCTTGTTGATGTCTTGGGGGGAATTATTAATGAGGTTCAATCGGCTTTCATTAAAGATAGGCAAATTCTTGATGGGCCTTTTATTTTAAATGAAGTCATGTCTTGGTGTAAGAAGAAGAAAAAACAAACTCTTCTTTTCAAAGTGGACTTTGAAAAAGCATATGACTCGGTAAGGTGGGATTTTCTTGATGATGTTTTAGGCAAGTTTGGGTTTGGGGATAAATGGAGAAAATGGATTCAATGTTGTCTTCATTCTTCGAAAGGGTCTATCATTATCAATGGTAGTCCAACCGACGAGTTTCAATTTGGTAGAGGTCTTAAACAAGGTGATCCGTTATCTCCTTTTTTATTCTTATTAATCATGGAAAGTCTCCATATTTCATTTCAAAGAGTGGTTGATGCGGGTATGTTCCATGGTATCGATGTTGGTGGTTTGGTTAATCTTTCGCACATGTTCTATGCGGATGATGCGGTTTTTATAGGTGAATGGAGCGAAAGTAATATAACTTCTCTTATCCATGTTCTTGATTGTTTTCATAAGGTTTCAGGTTTAAAAATCAATATGTGCAAAAGCAAAATCATGGGCATTGAAGTTGATAATGGTAAAGTCTCTCGGCGGCGACCAAATTAGGATGTCTTGTTCTTAAAGCTCCTTTTTTATATCGTGGTTCTTATGTTGGAGGGGACATGAATAAAATTCAATCTTGGAAGGACACTTCATGATAGATTTAGAAGACGTCTATCAAGATGGAAGTTGATAATGTTATCGAGTGGAGGGCGGCTCATGTTAATCAAATCGGTCTTGGACTCGATTGCCTATTTTTATAATTGTCCAATGTTTAAAGTTCCTGCAGGTGTCATTCAAATTCTGGAATCTCTTCGAAGTAAATTCTTCAATGGTCATGAGAGTTCGGGTAAAAAAGCTTCGTGGGTTCAATGGAAGAAGGCTCTTGCTCCTAAAGATAACGGTGTATGGTTAGGTTTTTTTAGTCTTTATGCTCTTTAATAGTGGATTGATATTTAAATGGGTTTGGAGATTTTTAGGCCAATGTGCCTACGGCTTTGGTCTAGTGTTTTCAAGGCTATACACGGGAGAAATGGATAGATTTGATGAGATTCGGGGTAAAGGAGCTATTATTGTTGGTATAAATATTATTTAAGAGGTTAGGTAGGCTGAGGGAAATGGGTATTAACCTGGCTTTTGTTCATGGAAGAAGAAAACTTGGGAATGCCGTTTCGACTTCTATTCTGGGATGACGCCTGTGGTGTGATGGGGCAAGCTTAAGTATAGATTCCTAGAGGTTATGCTCTCGTAAAACTGAAACAATTTACAGTAGGTCAATAAACTTGCGCCATCTAGTCTTTACCATTCGTTTCGTAAGACATGAGAGGAGGGCTGGAACTCACTCAGTTGAAGAGTTAGCGAAAGTGATTAACCCTGTTGGTGATTACTCAGTTCTCCTGATTTCAGGGTCTTGGACATTGATCTATTCTGGTGGTTATTAGTGGCTTCGTCAAGAAACATAGATAGATTCGCGATACTTTCCGGAAAGGTTGAATCTAAGACTAGGTGGATTCGATTGTTCCCAACAAATGTGAACACCTGCTTGGAAGGTTATGACGAACTACCTTACTATAGATTTTAACATTTCCAGACGTGTTCTGGTATTATAGATATTGAGTCTCTATTGTGTGAATTGTGATGTCGGGATTGGAAACAATGATCATTTGTTCTTCGCTTGTAACACGGCAAAGAAGATTTCTAAATAATAAAACGTTGGTGGACGTGCCTTTTATGGATATTAAACTCTTACGGAGGAATGGGATGGGTCTTGGATCGATAATGTAAAACTGCCGAAAGAGGAATAAAAGCATGTTCCAAGGTATTTATTTTGTGATCGTGTGGTTCTAATGAAATTTTCGTATTCAAGAAGATGTTCGAGCGCCAAGCCCAAATCTAAGGAGAGACGTTTTTTGATGAAATTATTTTGTAGTTCTTATTACTGGTGCGGTAAAGATGCTATACTTTGTTTAGCTGGAAGATTGGGTATAAAAATTCCGTCTCTTATTTCTTTGTAATTTCTGAAATACTACGTAATAAGTAGATTACTAGATGCATTATGATAGTATTAGAATATTAGACAACTTGTCTTTGTGAAAAAGACCTAAATTCTTTTTCAATAAACCTCGTCACCTTCATAATTGATGCCCACAATAAATAAGCATATCAAGTTATGTCTTAAACTTGATCATATGATTTAATTAAAGTTAACTTTTGTTGTTGTTGAAAGTGGTATCGAAATAGTTTAGCGAGTATAACAAGAAACACGTCATCGAGCATTTGGTTGATGCTACGATCTCACTATCCAACAATGTATAATATCTTAAATGTCATTTGTTTGAACCTCTTTTTGTTAAGGTTTGTAAAGTAAATAAAGATAGGAAAAAGCCATATATAGCTTTAGTCATGAAAAGGAATGTAACATAAATTCAACAATCTAAAGGTATCGGAGTAAATTGGAAAAATTATCGGGGTGTTTGTTTCGGTTTTGATTGTGTAAATATGAACACGATCATGCTTCGATGGGGATCAAAAGATTCTTGAGGTGTATGCTGGATGCCGAGTCTCGGATAACCTGTGACAACACAAATTGAAACACTATGTTAAGTGAAGCGCATGGAGTGTCCCTTCGAATCACCTCCGGCGTGAGAGTAAGTATGTGCTTTGGGGAGTAATGAGTAGGTATGAAGTAAGTAAGTAGGTGTGTGTAGCGTAAAACATACCTGAGGACATTGCCATCTATTTATAGGTAGATAAATATGCTGGAGCAAGGCATTGCACATAAAGTGGTGATCGTGGAGGTGTTCCACGATTTAAGGGGTGATTACAGGGTTGTGTACCATGATCTCTGTCTTGACGGGTAAACCTTGGTAGAGAGGGAGAACATGGGTTTAGACTTGACCAAGTCTTGACCTTTGCCCTAGTTTCGTCGAAGACCCACCGCGAAGGGCGTAGGGCTTTGCGTGGCGAGTTCCCATACTGATAACCATCGCGAAGATGATTTTACGCCACTAGAAACTATTTGAAGGTTTCTAGGTATAATTAGGAGTAAATCCCTTTCGAGCTCAAAGGGGAGGCCTTCGAGCCAGAGGGGATGGTACGTTATCAAGCCCCCCAGTCGAATGTAATGTATGCATCTATGAATGCATTGCTTTCGACTTCAAACCATAACCAACATCGAAGCCTCTGAGTCGAAGCTTAAATTTTGTGCGTGTGACTTGCGCATTTAATGCTAAGCCCACTTGATAGGGGTTTAGTTTCAAAGTTACTTCCAGATAAGGAAGATTCTTTCTCGGTAAATGCAAATGTCCTGACTCTGACATAAATTTGAAATTTGAAATTACCCGAATACCTAGCCGCACACGTGTACGAACCGTAATCCACTTCTCCTACTATAAAAGCAATTTTCCACGAGTGAGCTTTATTTTTACTATTTCTTATTCTTCCGATCATCTTTGTTAATCCCTTTTTTTCTGCAAGGTAAACCTTCCTATCTTCTTCATGGATGTCAAATTTATCATCGCTTCTCAAACATGTACCCTAACCAAAGACGAGCTGTCCCAATTGGTTGCTGATTATTGTTGGGATTTTAGATCTAATTAACAGTTAAACATATCACGAGTACGCAGCGGAAAGATCAAACACGTATGAAACTTATAATTAACAAGGGATTGAAGATATATACCTTTAGCAAGGAACGTTAGATTGCTTATAGCAATAAACGTAACACCGTCTTCAATATACGCGTGTGTCTAATACCACGCGAAACCACTAAGATCAAAAGAATGATCTCTCTAAGTATTCACACACAATACGTTCTTAGCAAACAATGTGTATGCTAGTACTAATAGTGTTTAACCAAACGATCTCTTCGTCTTTGAATCAATCAACACACGAAACACCTTCTTAAGATTAAATCGCAAAACAAAAACCCTAAAGGGTTGTTTGCTTGATCGCACGACAAGGAGGAGGAAAAACTGAAACCCTTTTGTGGGTTTGGAGTTGGTCGAACACAAAGAGATACAAAGGAGAGATTTAGGGTTTTTAGGTTTCAAGTTATATTTACAAAACACCCTAAGACCTCCTTTTATAGCCCTTGCAATCTTGGTGAGAAAGAAAGCAATCCCCTTCCATATGGAAGGAGATATTCGGCTGGTTAAGGGAGAGGGGACAAACCAAATCTTTTTCTTTTCCCGATTTTGCATATTAGTCCTTTAACTATTAACGACTAATATTTATTCTTGTTAAACCTTTTAACGATCGTTTGTTTAAACATTAATTAATATATTATATTAATATATTAAATATATTGTTCTACATATTAACGTGTGCGTCCCCTTAAGCTCAAATAATTTCCGGACATATATAATTTATATTTGTTCATATTCTAACAGCTCTCACTTGGACATGTATAAATTATATAATAACATTGGTAAGCGTCTAGCAACACGCCAATGCTCCCAGAAACATCCGAGTGTGGTTTCTCAAAACACGGACAAAATGATTTATGAATTTACAACCACTTTGTTTCTGATACCGTGTTAAAAATGGATATGGATCAATGTCATTCCATTATTTAACGATTATGTTTCTCGTATATGTAACTAATCAAGATTACCGAAAATCAATGAGACATATCTACATGAGTTTTTGGGTACGGCCATACACACATCTGATTAATTCTACGAGGGGCCCAGTGGCATCTTCTTCAACTATTGAAGGAACAAATTCTATATTGACTACAAGTGCCAAGTCATCATGTTTCAAAATCACCTCTGAAATAGCCCTTATTAGTTATCCATTTTTCAGGATAACTTAGACTAGATCAAGAAGGATTATCCACATATGCAAGACCTACTTGCATCTCAAGTCTAAGGATTTTGTAAATAAAATCACTTACAAGGTTTACTTGATGACGACGATCCATAAAGTAATATCCTTGTGTTGGGGAAATCCAATACTCATCTTATGAATATCATGTGAGTTTGGTGGACACATCCTTAATATCTATAATATCACCAATCACTCAGAATTGTCTTAGTTTAACAATATTCCCATATTGTTAATCGACAACGGATTAATTTAGAATAATAACTTTTATTATTCACGGATTTAAACATGCAAATATATGATACAATTTAAGATATATGTATAACAAAATACCAAGTATCATTATCATAAAATAAATTGTTCAAACATCCCTTATCCAAATACTAAACACAGATCTACATGAAACTACTAGCTAAATGAAGTCTCATGCTCTTAGCATGTTGAGTAAGCTTTCCTTTAGGTAAAGCATTCGTAAAAGGATCAGTCAGACTTGATGTCATCTGTGTGAACTGTATAGGAATCTTATTTCGCTAATGATATGCACTCACGAACATAATGATATCTCTTATGGTAGTGTCTGGTGCCTTTTTGAACTCCCGGTTCGTTGGCAAAATGAAGTGCGGCTGAATTATCGCAAAACATTCTAATAGGTTCGTTTATTGTTGGTACTATACCAAGCCCTGAAATAAACTTCCTAATCCAAACAGCTTCCATCGCAGCTTCCGAAGCAGCTATGTATTCAGCTTCTGTAGCAGACATTGCAGTAGTACTTTGCTTGGAGCTCTTCCAGTCCACTGCGCCTCCGTTCAAAATGAACGGACATATCCTGTCTGAGATTTTGTGATATTCTCTATACAGTCTCAAATCCAACATCGCATTAGCAATCAACTCGAAGTTCAGCTTCCGGATTTCCACCATAAACCAAAAACATATCTTTAGTATTTCTTAAATTACTTAAGGGAATATATTCACTGAGTCCAGTGACATTCACCAGGATTCTGTTGAAAACGGCTTGTTATATTTTGCGTGAACGCAACATCCTGTCTAGTGCATCTTACGACATACATAAACTGCGAACCCACACCGCAGATAAGGTAATTTTGCATGCGCTTACCTTTCAGGTGTTGAAGCACCTTGTGTTTTGTTCAAGTCAAGTCTTTCTTTGCTTGGGGATTTGACCACGTTTGGACGTATCCATTCTATATCTCTTTAAGATCTTATCCATGTAAGCATTTTGACCAAGTCCAGTCAAACGCTTTGACCTATCTCTGTAGATTTTGATTCCAAGAATAAATGTTGCTTCCCCCAAATCCTTCATAGCAAAACACTTTCCAAGATAATCTTTTATACTTTGTAAATTTGGAATGTGATTTCTCATCAGGATTATGTCATCAACATATAAGATGAGGAATATAACATTACTCTCACTAGCCTTTTGATATACACATGGCTCATCAAGATTTTGAGCAAATCCAAACCTGCTAATTTCCTCATCAAATCTTTTATTCCAGCTTCTTGATGCTTGCTTAAGATCATAAATCGATCTTTGAAACTTGCATACTTTTTTGGGATGATTAGGATCAATAAAACCTTCAGTTTGTACCATATAAATGTCTTCATCAAGATAACCATTTAAGAAGGTTGTTTTTATATCCATTTTCCATATCTCATAATCAATATATGCCGCTAAGATATGAGGGAATTCCTAATAGCTCTAATGTCAGCTCTGCTTGTGCACGGGTGAGAAAGTTTATTCATAATCAACCCGTAGAGGTGGTATAAACCTTTGCTACAAGACAAGCTTATAGGTGTTTTTTAATACCAATCCATGTCAGTCTTTTTTTCTTTAAAAATCACTTACTCCACAGACATGTCTTACAGCAAGGAGATCGACCACGGACCCATACATATTGCCTCTGGACTGTATTTCCGCCATTCATAGCATAGATACCACTCTATTAGATTTAAGAATCTTAACATCGCGGGGCCCTTTATATCTGTGGGTTCATTAAGGATACCCCTAGGACTATGCTCATCGCTTCTACAATTTAGGACTTAAAACTGATTGGAGCTCGAGTTCCTTTCAAACCTACGAATCAGAATATCTTCATCTTGAGGTGGTTAAAAAACCTTCAAACCTCCACAGGAATTTCGCTAGTGATTTTCAGAGGTGCGTGTATCTTCATCTTGAATTTCTCAAGATCATGTCCCTCCACTGACTTCTTGAGTTATGAGATTTTTTTCTCAAAGAACTCGCATACCTCGCAACAATTATTTTGTTTTCAGGTGGGAAAAGTAGAAAATTAGTAACCCATTGTTTCTTTAGGTTATCCTATAAAGATACCACTTAACAGATCTTTGTTGAGTTTGTCTAAGCGTTTAATAAAATTTTTCCTTTTTTTCCCGGCTTCCAAGCGCCTCATATCCCAGCCTTTAAGTAAGACAGATTAGCAACTTTCTCATACCATAGTTCATATGGAGTCTTATCAACCTTCTTTGTTGGAACCATATTGAGAATACGTGTTGCAGACTCTAGAGCATAATCCCAAAAGGATAACGGCAGAGTTGTAAGATTCATCATATATCGAACCATGTCTAACAAATTACGATTCTTTCAGACACCTCATTATGTTGTGGTGTGTAAGGAGAAGTAAGTTGTTGGACAATTCCACAAGCTTTAAGATAATCTTTAAAATCTTGGCTTATGTATTTACCACCTCGATCTGATCAAAGAGCCTTAATTTTCTTCCCGAGTTGATTTTCCACTTCATTCTTAAACACCTTGAATGTTTCAAAGACCTCATGTTTATGTTTAAGAAGATAAACATAACCATAACGACTATAATCATCCGTGAATGTAATGAAGTAGCTAGCACCTTGTTTTGACACATGTCTAAGTGGACCACACATATCAGTATGTATTATTCCAAGAAGATCAGTTGCCTTTTCGGGACGATGTAGAAACGATTTCCTTTTCATCTTACCCGATAAACAAGATACGCATCGATCAAATGACTCATCATCTGTTGATTTTAAAAGCCCTTCATGTTGCAGCTTTTTTTAATTACGTTTCTTTACTTTGATGGAGCAAGATGACTAGGTGCATAAATAAGTTAGGTACCAAATTTGTTTGGCTCCTTTTAGTGTTAAACATTATAAATAGAATTAACATGGGGTACAATGATTATGCATACAATTTCATAAATTTCCATTGCTGGGAATAGCAATACAAATATTGAACATTATCTTTGAACTGAAATTCCAAAATCCGTAAAACGCTGGACAAATCCATTTTCTACCAAACGGTGAACTGAAACAACACCTCTAAGTATAGAAGGTGCATAATGACAATTGTCTAAACAAATCACAAGGCCATTAGGCAAAACCAAGTCAAAACTTCCTATGGCTTATATACTTGCGCTGTTAATCTATCACGAACACCTTTGCAACATACAAATAAGAGCTCTTTGTTTCGTTCTTTGTGCTTCTCTAAACCCATGTTTTGTAATACAAATATTAGTACCACAACCAGTGTCATACACCCAGGATTTGTTAGGGAAAGCAAATAATTCTATTGTGAAGATACCTGAAGAACTGGCAGAACCAACTTGCTTTTTTTTCTTCAACAACTCAGCAAGATACACAGGATAATTCCTCTTCTAATGACCCACCTCCTTGCAGTGGTGGCAGGTGTCATCCTTAGTTGGGTGCTCTTTAGCAGAAGGCTTAGGGTTTTTAGGGCTTTACTGTTAGCCTCAATTTATTGAGTCGAACAAGGAAGCTCGGTCACTCTACGATGGAGCTTCGGTCTTTAATTAGTTAACGTTGTAATAAAATATTATCGGGAATCGGGCTCGAGAGATAATCTAATATTGTATATGTTTCGGGTTTAATCCCAAACAAAACCCGAGCCCGGGTCCTAGTTAAATATCCCGCGCGTCACATTAAATGTGTAGGGGTATATATATATTTAGATATTTTCTAAAATATCTAAATATATATAGATATTTTCTTTTTTAGAAAATATCTAATTCATAAAAATCAAAATTTCTTTTTCATCTCTTCTCATCTCTTCTCTCTCTCTACACGATTCTCTCTCTCTCTCTTTTCTTAGTTTCGATTTGTGTTTCATGTTATGAAGTGGTAAATCGGGAACCTACAATTGGTATCAATCGCCTCGGGTGGATAGCGTGGTTTTTTTTGGTGTGGTAAGCATATTGATTTCGGCAGATTTGGTTGTTGCAAGCACTCGGCATATTGTTAATTTATTTGTGTTTTGATTCGGATCATTCAAGAGAAAGGCAACGCGACTTGTTGGTTCGTTTTGGGTGTCCAAAAAGTTCGTTTTTTTTGTCGCAGCAGTGAAAAACGCTTGCACCGAACAAGAGGAAAAACGTATCAATCGAACGAGTGGAAAATCGTTTGGATCGAACGAGTGACAAATCGCAAGGATCGAACGAGTGGAAAATCGTTTGGATCGAACGAGTGACAAATCGCAGCGATCGAACAAGCGGACCGATCTTTTATACCGAACAAGTGCGATTCGAACAAGCGGAATCCGAAACAGCGATTCGAACGAGCAGGACTCCCTCCGAAGAGCGGATAGTCCGAACTAGCGATCGAACGAGCGGATCGAACGAGCGGACCGAACTAGCGATGTTCGAAGCAGCGGATCTGAAAGAATTGCGATCGAACGACGCAGCTGGAAGTCGAACGAGCGATTCGACACGAAGCGATCGAACGTGCGGATCGGAACGATCGCGAGTCGATCGAAGCGGTTCGAACTAGCAAATTTTTTTTGACTACCGACGAAAATTTTTTTAGATAACTTGTTGTGACGAATAGGGTTTCGTAAAACAGTCATAACTTTTGATCGTAATCGTCCGTTTAAGGCGTGACCTCTCAAATCACAGGAAAAAACGAGACGGGATCACGCTCGTTTTAGTAACCACCCTTTCGAGGATAAGGATTTTTCGAGGCCCAAAAAGCTTGTTTTCTATGATTTTTTGACATTTTTTTTTCAGTTTTTTTACTGAGATTTTTGGCCGCATAGTCCGCATCAAATCATTCAACGGTTTTCTATTGATTCTGTAAAATCCCGTTTAATTCATTTATCGGTTTTAATCATAGACGTGTTAAAATCCTTGTGACACGTAAAATTGCTTACAAAAACCAACCAAAACTTCAATCACAATATCCATTAAGGATCCAACAAATCTATCACACTTCATAATTCATAAATATTCATTCATATGTTCTTACTCCAGTTAACACTCCTCCACAGATAGCCAAATGTCATAACAATATAATGCAGCTGGTTCAAAAGAGCGTCCACCGATGCTGGACCAGGAAAGATATTCTCAAGTGGCATTCAGCGTTTTCTTACGGTACCTTGACACAAAAATACGAATGGTGACTATCTGAGGAAATGCATCTTTGACGGCTCCATTATTTGCCTACGAACATACTCATTGCAGCAGTTGAAGCAGCAGAGAACATTTACCAGTTAGCTGCACCATTATGAGAAGTTAGTGACAATACACAACCATGACAGCAGAGAACAACTTTACTTTCAAGCTGAAAATGGAAGCTATTTCTGATTCTGACTGGTATTGGGGATGGGATAATTTACATCAATGTTGATGACATGTAACACAGCAAAAGGAGATGTGACGCATTGAAAGGTACAACTAAGGGGAATCGCTGAACGTACAAGATGTGAAGACCAATCTATTTTGGGAATTTGGGGAAAATTACTTCTTGTGATGGAGATTCATGGTGTCTTATTACTCCGATTTTTTACAATGATGATATGAGTGGTGACAAGGAAACTTGCAAAGTTTACAATGCAAGTGAATGTTCAATTTCTTCAACAACTTCAACCAGAATGGTCAAGATTTGTGACAGTTGTCAAGCAGAGTCAAGAAATAGACACGGTCTCATATCACAAGCTGTTTGACGTTCTGAAGCAGTTTCAAAACGAAGTTAATGATATCCGTTCTGAGAGATTAGCCAGAAGTGCAAATCCATTGCACTTATTGCGGTGCTCAACCATATTACAGTTAACTACTATCAGGCACCATATAACTCAAAGATCGAATGCACCATCATACAAACAATATTCTTCCACACGATCAAGTGCATCTACACGACAAAAAGCAAATATCGCCAAACCAGTTACTCCTTCATTCTTGATGTCATGTTTTGAGGATGACAGTTGATCCAGAACAAGCTCGGCAGGGATAAGGATATGCAAATGAACTTGGCATCCTTGCTAAGTATTTTAAGAGCTTGTACAACCTACAACAACAACCTTAGAACTTCTTCAAACATCCTTTACGAACAGCTGAATGATACACACACCAAAGGTTTATCAATGCAATCAGTCAACGGCAGTTTGGTGAATCAAAGGACAGTGACAGTGCTGGGGCCTAGGGGAAACAGTTTGGAAACTCCGGTTAGTGCAAAAGACTCGGGCATCACGTGCTTTAACTCGCAAGGATTTGGACACTATGCAGGAAAATGCAAGGAGAAGCCCAAGCGGAGTTGGGTTAAAGATACGAGTATCTACAAGGAGAAGATGAGATGTGCAAACAAGCTGAACAAGGTGTTCCACTTTCGAGGCTTTGAGCAAGCTGATTGGCTAGTAGGAGGGTACACGGATGAAGAGATTGATGAATAAGAATTGGAAGCACATTACAGTTACATGGCAAAGATTCAGGAGGTCTCACCTGCGGAATCAAGTTCTACTGATACGCCATTGGAACAGGTACAAAACCATGATGAAAATGATGTGTTTGCCAATGTGAGACGAAATTTATGTAGCAACCTGAATCCTATTAATGACACATATGTTTTGGAGAAGGATGTTAGTAATGTCATTCCTGGATTCAACAAATATATGTATAATGATTATTCAGGGTTGATCAAAATGCGACTGAATGTGTTGATGAGCGTGCTGCGCTTGCTAATTTAATTGCAAATTTAACTCTTGATAATGAGGAAAACAAAACGTTTTTAAAGCAATTAAAGAAAGCGAACGCATCATTGACTCAGAATGAAGGAGTTGCAAACTAACCTTGATGAGTTAGTAGGGCTTCTGGGGCGAGGCTACTAGCAGTCGGGGATAGTTTCTCTGATTGCACTTCAGGACCAACAGACTGATGCTTGAGAAGTACACGGCCCTTATGACCTACGGACTGCGATGAGTATAAATCTTCAAAAAAGTTAGATGACACTCCTAGGACTATTAGCTCGTAATGAAATTGACCATACAAAAGTGTTTTTAAAAAACTAAAACCTAGAAATTTCAACTTTGTCAATCAGAAACACGATGAGCTAATCAAAAAGAGTCTGTTAACTAGGTCAAAATTTGAAGGTCAAAATCAAAGAGAAAAGTAAGGTTATTTCGGATTTAACGAGTTAAGGAAGAAAAAAGCATTGACACGATGATTTGACATGGACAACAAATAAGTTTCTTAAATGAAATTCTTTATAAACGCAATCAGTCACATCAGGAGCCATTCACATGTTAGCACCCAATGTATGCGCAACGTATCATGGTAGTTCAACCTTTGCAAATCCAAAGTACTCAAGAAAGCTCAATCTGATAAGCCTCGTTTGTATCGAGTCCTCATCCTATGATACTTCTGAATCCTGCAACGATTTTGCCACGATGGGGAAGACACAGTGACTCTTGAAAAGGAGAGTAGATCAAAATTGGATAAAGACACCAGTGAAACCATATAATTACACATATCAAAACAGTCTTTATGAAACTTTCAAACCACCATCCAAAGCCTATCTTGATCAGTTGGAACGCGCTAAAGAAGTTAGGAAGACAATGTGGAGAAAAACGTTTGTTAGGACAAAGCCAAACATTGCTAAAAACGTTGGCTTTCTACCCATGTCTAAATCCATTAGTAAAAGTAGACTACTTTATAATGAAATGACAAACAACTTCAATCATTTTAGAACAATTTGTCAACAAACGTGGTCTAATCATACTAGTAGTGCATTTCCTAACCCAACTGCCAAGAGTATGGAAGTTTTGATCAAAATCTTATTAATGCCTCTTTCAGACAAAACAATACTAGACAGTCATTGTTTTATTCATGAACTAAAAAGAGAAATGAATGACGATTTGGAGTACGTTAATTCCCTTGAAAAGGAGCTTGACGAACTTGAATCAGAAAAGGCTGATTTTTCAAACATATATGATCTACTTCTCGAAGAGTGTGTGTCTAAAGATGTTACATGTTCATATTTGCATTCTCTGTCTGATTTAAATGCTAATACTGAATTACAATGCTTGTATCTTCATAAAGTCAAAGAATGTGAATGTCTTGCACAAAAGCTTTCGAAACAAACTGAATCTGTTAACAAAGAAGTTCATAATAATTTGTTAAAAAGTTTTGCTAAACTTGAAAAACACTCAATTTCTCTTGAACTTTCTTTACAACATTGTAAAGAACAGATGAAAAACAACCCAGTTTGCAAAGAAAATGCTTCAAATGTATTTCGAAAAGAACGTGAACAATATCATGAAATACAAGATTTGAAAGCTCAAATGCAAGACAAGAACATGGTGATAAATGAGTTAAAGAAACTCATTCTGGTAACAAAAGGAAAGTCTGTGGAAACTCAGTTTGATAAACCATCTGTTGTTCGACAACCAAATGCTCAACGGATTCCAAAACCATCAGTTTTAGGAAAACCGACTCCTTTTTCAAATTCTCCTGAAATGAGAAGTTTTCAAACAAAACAGTCGGTTAATAAAACTAATGTGTCGGATGGTTTATTTAAACCAGTCACTCAACAGAGTTTGCCTCAGAATAGAAACCAAGCGATTCAAAACACAAATGTGCTTAAACCAGGAATGTATAGAATTGCCTCCACCACAACACAAACTAGAACACCACAGTTGCCTCATGCTTCTAGGAATACTAATCCTCACATGTCTAAATCTTCAGGAGTAATTCACACTACTAGTGTTAGCAGACCACAGCTTAAGATCATCAAGTGAAAGATAAGGTCTTGCCCAACAAAAGTCAAGTTAAGTTTACAAAGAAAGGAAGAGAAACAACCAAGGATTTCTAGTATTTCTAATAAAACAAAGTTTGTAACTGCTGTAGATGGACAGTTTAAACTCAAGAACTATAGAATGTAATGCTGTTTGTGCTGAATTGGAAAAATATTGTTAATTCAAATCATGATGCGTGTGTTTACTAGATACATTGAAATACGTGAATGCTAAACAAAAAGCTAAGGTATTGCTATTAGTGCAAGTAAACCCAAGAGAAAAGCGAACAAATCTGTTCAACACCCCATAAAGAAAACATTGCATACAGATACACTATTCAGAAATCCAAGAGTTACTATCAGGAGTGTGATGAGAATACAAATCAGAATGAATGGTGGATGCTAAGAGATGTTCCAACAGGTTATACAAGGACACAAAAGCCACTTTAGGACCAAACAGATATGGATGCCCTAAGATTAGGAAAGCTAATGAATCAACAAGTATGTAGTCCTACAATAGACTTGTGTCTATAGGATAACTAATGTCTTGAAGATATCAATACCATAGATCCAATTATGTCCAATGTTCCATCGTCCTCTAATTTCACATTCAATTGTTACAACACATCCTATTCATTAGTTGACTCTTGTATGCCACAAAGCACAAGATCGGGCAATCTCAAGCTTTTGTGTAATTTGTGGAGAAATATCTGGGTACTAGTTCGTTTAGAAATGATCAGTTTGCCCATCTTGATATGGAGATCAGATTCAAGGGAATGTCATTGATTCAAACGGGTTTATTACGTCGAAGGCCTCAATCACAATCTTTTCTCGGTTGGTCATTCTGTGATGCTGATTTTAGGTTGCTTTCAGAAATTACAAGTATTTTGTGAGAGATCTTCAGGGAAACATTTACTAACTGGTAGTCGTGGATCTATCTCTACACAATATCTCTTCAAGAAACAACTTCATCAACTCCAATATGTTTCATGGCTAAAGCTTCACCAACTCAAGCATGGTTATGGCATCGAAGACTTTCTCATCTTAACTTCGGATTACATCACCTTACTCTCAAAGAAAGAAGATGTACAGGCTTACTAAATTTAAATAAAGTCAAGGACAACTTTTGTTCGTCTGTGAAATGAGTAAAGCAAAGAGAATCCATACAGACAAAGCAGTACCTAGTTCCAAAAGGAAGCTAAATTTGCTTCACATGGACTTGTGTGGTCCCAATCGATGTGCAACATAAAAGGTAAGAAGTAAATCTGGTGATCGATGATGACTAATCAGATACACTAGGACTCTTTTTCTACGACCAAATGAAACACCAGAAGACTCAAAGACTTTTTCACGATGATTCAAACGTGCAATCTTCAAGCCAAGTGAGTTACTGTCCGACTAACAGAGGCACAGAATTCTTGAACAAGACACTCCATGCCTATTTCAAAGAGAAGAAGCATTGAAAAACCAACTTCCACTCCTCAACAACCTGAACAGAACGGCGTTGTTGAAAACGAACCGTACCTTGTTGAGGCTTGCTCGAACGATGCTTTCAGCTTTCTAAGCGTTCCATTATCAATTTTGGCTAAGCAGATGCAACGCATGCAATACTCAAAACCGTTCAATCATTATATCCACTCATGGAAAGACGGCAATATCAATCATAAATGACAGGAAACCTGTCAAATAAAACATCTTCACATCTTGGTAGCACTTGCTACAATAACAAGAAGTGGGGAAAATCTGGAGATAAGATGAAAGAAAAAGGTGGAATCCATGTTTCATGGTGGGATATTCTACTCAGTCAAGGGATATATCATGTTTACAACAAAGAACACGCTTAAATAGTTGAGTCCATTCATATCAAGTTTGATGAAATCAAAGAAATGTGTCTGATCAAACAGTTCAATACCTCGCACGCACAACTACAAGAGATGTCTGTGAAAATGTCTCCTTCGGCCACGTTCATCCTCAAGGACAAAAGGCGTCAGATTATGACAACTCTGACCCCGTGCCCCCAAGACAAAATGTTGTTCCTTTAGCAGAAAAGACAGATTCGTCACAACATGGGTTGGAATTTCTCTTCAGTCCTTTACTTGAAGAATATTACAATCCAACACACGGTCAAGCTGAGGAAAACAACAATGATCAAGCACCGAATGCATCGTTTCAAGAAGCTGGAATTTACAATCCATTTTACACGGAACAAACATGGTGAGTCTTCCTCACGCAACATTGATAATACCGATGTGCATTCATTTCAACCACAAAGTCATGATTACCGATGGACCAGAGATCATCCATTAGAACAAGTTCGTGGAAATCCAACCATGCCAGTTCAAACAAGACGACAGCTTGCCACAGATCCTGAAATGTGTATGTTCGCGCTCACGGTGAGTATTGTTGAACCAAAGAACATTAAGGAGGCAATGGCTGATTCTGCATGGATCGAAGCAATGCAGGATGAACTTCATCAGTTCGACAGACTAAAAGTCTGGGAACTAGTCGACAAACCATTTGGCAAGATGATTATAAAGCTAAAGTGGTTATGGAAGAACAAAAAGGATGAAGATCAGACTGTAATTCGCAACAAAGCACGACTTGTTGCTAAAGGTTATGCTCAGGAAGAAGGTGTTGATTTTGAAGAATCATTTGCACCAGTTGCTCGCTTGGAAGCAGTTCGGATTTTCGTTGCCCACGCAGCACACAAGTCTTTTCCAATCTATCAGATGGACGTGAAAACGGCATTTCTTAATGGTCCACTGAAGGAGGAGGTTTATGTTGCTCAGCCGGAAGGGTTCGTTGATCCAGATCATCCAGAAAAAGTCTACCTTCTAAGGAAAGCTTTGTATGGATTAAAGCAAGCTCCAAGAGCCTGGTACGATGAACTATCAAACTTCCTGATGTCCAAAGCTTTTACTAAAGGTACATATTGACCCAACTATATTCAAGATAAAATACGGGAGGATATTCTACTAGTGCAAGATTTACGTTGATGACATAATTTTTGGTCTACAACCCTAAATATCAAAAAGATTTGAAAAAGTTTAATGCACATAAGATTTGAAATTTCCTTATGGGGGAGATGAATTCTTTTTAAGGACTTCAGATTCCGACCATACCCAAAAGGTATTTTATCAATCAGTCCAAGTACCTTTAGATATTCTGAAAAGCATAATAAGGACAACTACCACTCAATTGGAACACCATTGGCTACTAAACTGAAACAGATATAATATTTAGTGGTAGAACCCGTAGACCAATCTGATTAACGTTAGTATAAATCGGGTCACTCCAAGTACTGACATCTAGTAGACCAACTTAGTGCAACAGTAGCTATTTGTGCACTGTTATCAAGCACGACCAACTCAAAAGGCACCCCAATGAGGTTAAAAGAATCTTTAAATACCTAAAGGTATCCATTAACATGGGACTCTGGTATCCAAATGATTCTGGCTTGAACTAACAGCATTTTCAACCTGATCATGCCGGATGCATTAAACACAAAAAGCATTCTGGAGGGATATAGTTCCGTTGGTGAAAACAAGTAAGTTGGATGTCAAAGAACAAAACTGCACTAAAGCAGGAAAATCTCAGAGTGTGGTTGCTGAAATTTTTGATATCTAAGAAACCAGTGCCAGAATGGTTTCACAAAAGATGAAATCTTCATGGCAATGACGTTTGAACACAGCAGTTCAAGCCTCGGTCATCAATGTCAAATGACGTTTGAACACAACAGTTCAAGCCTCGGTCGTCAATGTCAAATGGTGTCTGCTGAAAATAACACTTCAGGCCCCGTTCCTCAATGTTCAAATGATGTCTGTTCACATCAGTTCAGGCCTCGTTCTTCATCAAATGACTTCTGATCATAACCGTTCAGAACTCGGAATTCAAGACCACAGCAATGAACAGTCAAGTTCAAAGCTGGTTCCAAAAGTTGTTCCTTAAGCAGTCAAGACAGCTACATCACGACAAGAGTTGGAATTACTATTCCACCATCATATAGCAATGCTGAGGACAACAGGTAAATAAATACAAAATCAGAAAATCAGAAAATTTCCAAAAAGATTCTTCTCGACATGTCTCTTGGAATCGATAACATTTACGTGCTTAGAAATGTCGATTAACATTGACACGGGTGTGTAAATGAAGTTCGAGCGAGAGTTTTCAAATAGTTTCAAAACATGTCATTTCTAATTTTCTAAATGGCTTATGTGCAAATGTCAGTACATAACCCGGACTTCAAATAAAGGAAGGTTTATAACTTATCCTCACAACGAGAAAATTAACGTTTCTCGGTCTTGAGCTGTTCTTACAAGACATTCAATGTTTTTAGCTCAAGAAAAAGGATAGTGTACGTTTCAGTGCGCTTACCCTTACCGTTAGAAGAGAAGTCCTCTAACATCTGGTTTTTCAAAAAGTTGAACACAATTTTTCAAGAATTTCTCGATGACAATTCATAATCTTTCAAAATTGTGTGTTCAACACTCCA
>BQNB010004482.1:17500-20059 GCA_026074375.1 Tanacetum coccineum | reverse complement strand
GAATTTCTTCTTCCACGCCTAGGCATGAAGAGTTTGACCCCTGAAACTCTCAAACGTCTTCAAGAAGGAAAGGATGAGTAAACCAAATGCCTTCATGTATCCTTTGTATATAGTTAAAAAAAATATTATTATTATTAATTAATTAATTAAGTATTTAATAATGATTCTAATAATAATAAATTACTTAGGAAATATTTTAAGTCATTTGGAATTACTGAAAGGCTTGCAATTACTTCAAATTACAACCCAGTTTAATGTCTGGGCATGGATTACTTTATATCCATGCTTTATGGGAGTAGGGTAATACAATGGTGATGGGGGAGATGTTAGCCTGATCTTTTCATCTCAATCAACGACTATAGCTCTTTCCATAGAGACCGGGTCATTGTTTGAGGGGGAGAGTGAATGTGAAAAAATCTACGGGGTTATAAAAGACTGCGGGTTGCTATCAAATCTTAGATGGTTGTTGTGTTCTAATGGGTTAATATTTGAAGGGGAGTTAATTAATTTTAACTCAAAGGTCCAAAGTTATCTATTGTTGTAATGTTTAGGGTATAAAAAGCATTTGCTCTTTGTTTCCTAGCCTTATTAACCAATAGGGACTAAGTTGGCCAATTGCCTAATCTTAGTAATGCCTTAGAAATACTTAAAACAAGAAATAAAAGAAGATGGAAACCAAAGGGACCAAATCTGCCAAGTATGTAACTTAGGAGTATAAATAGGCGGCGAGTTGCCATTTGGTCAAAAGTTTCAAAAAATCGGTCAAAGTCAAAACAATCTCTCTCTCTTTCACGCAACTCGCCGCCAAGAACCAAAACATCAAGTCGCTGATTTCGTGTGTTTTTCGCAAAGGTAATCATAGATCCTTTATCTATATCATTTATTATATGTGTATATCAAAGGAATCGATCCAATACACATTGAAAGGTGTAGAAAAAATAGATTTAGGGTCGTTTTTGCCTTAAATGCCAATGTAGTGTTGTAAGATGCGACTTAGTTACTGGGAATTGTTCATAAGGTAGATATGAATAGGTTTTGATGTGTGGATATATATCCCAAACATTAATGAATGACTTCCCCTTGATTCTTAACGGCGGGTTGGAGTTTTAGAAGTAGATATATGTGTGTTTCATGAAAAGAAGGTAGCAATGTATATCTATATCATAGGATTGCCTTAGGATGTGATTAGTATTGCAATAGGAGGTGCGGGGTTTGAATCTTAAGAATCCGGCCCGAATGGCGAGTTGCGTGTTTTCTTAACGGCGGGTTAGTTATTTTATTATTTATTAATAAATTACTCAACCCGCCGGTTGCTTTAACGGCGGGTTGACTACAGCGAGTTGCTTTAACGGCGGGTTGACAAACCAGCGGGTTGACTACAGCGAGTTGCTTTAACGGCGGGTTGCCAACAGCGGGTTGCCAACAGCGGGTTGCCAACAGCGAGGTGCCTAAACAGCGGGTTGCCTTATGGCGGGTTGTCTAACAGCGGGTTGTCTAAACAGCGGGTTGCCATAATTTTTCTATTATTTTAATCCTTCAGGTAAACCGTCGTCTCTCGGCGGTTTGGTCAAATATTTCGCGGTGGTTTGCTCAATTCTCCTAACGGCGAGTTGACTTTCTGCCTAGCGGCGATTTGGGCTAAATTTCATATTTTGACCCATTTGCGCCCAATGATCTATCAAGGCCCATTCGAATGACCTAGTTGCTTTTCTAAACCCCATCCGGGCTTAGTTAACAAGTAATTGATCCTGTTGGAAAATTAGTAGAGATTAATCAAACCAGAGTTACAACTGTTTTAATCAATCATGTTGTTACAAGACTTTTATCAATGCTAACGTTCTCTCTAACTTCGTTTCTCTGCAATGTTTGTCCTCTTTGTTAAATGTTCATTTGCAGAATACGATGGCAGAACAAAATGTTCCCGCTCAACCTCTGACTCGCGCAAACCAACCCCTCTTTTTATGTATCAATAAGTAAATATAAATATAAATACACAACAAAGGATCAGAATTCGCGAGTGCAAGAAAACCGGAAGCAGTATAGAGTGTTCCCGGGTCGTTATGTCCCAACGAGGCTAGAAATGGATTATCGAAGAACGATTGATGATTGGTGTTTGAATGTAACAAGGAATGTTTGTGAATTAATACTGAAAGCAAATGCACATAAAAATTAAACAAGAACATAAACTAGAATAAGTATAAAAGCTAGAAATAGCAAAAACACTTAAAACTTTTACGCAAAGGCACAAATAAGCTCTAATTAGCTTAAGACAGACAAATAAGCTAATCTAAATCTAAATAAGCAAATTAAGCATGCAATTAAGCTAAATTAAACAAGAGAAACACAACAGTACTAACAACAGTACTACCAGTACTAACTACCAGTACTAACTTAAAGTTAGTACTGCTAGTTATAAGTTAGTACTGTTAAGTTAAGGTTAGTACTGTTAGCCTTAACAAAACACAATTAAACAGGAAATAAGCAAATAAGCTAAAACAGGAGGTTAACTACCCAAAATAAACACTTAAGCATAAGAATAAGCAACCAGAATGGACTATA
>BQNB010004482.1:0-10000 GCA_026074375.1 Tanacetum coccineum | reverse complement strand
AGTCTGCCAACAAAAACACAACCAACTACCATCTATACCATGCTCTTATGGAAGCTTTGATAGCGGATGAAGACGCCATGGATAAGGAAGTTGCAGCAAGGTGACAAAAGACCACAAGGAGGAAGCATGATGGTGATGATGATGAAGATGGATGATGATCGATGAAGGCCCATTCAGCTGGATCAAACCAGGGCTAGGTCTACAAAGAGAAGGAGATCTGTTTTATGCGCTTCTAGGTCAGCTAAACATCCTACCGAAGTCTGGATGAACCCAAAGTTCAAAGAAGCCAAAGGGAGTTGATGCATCTGCCTTCCAAACAAAATCCAGCTCTCACCTCACTGGATGGCAGATTCACTAACATAAGAGATTGGGGTGGTAATGCTGATCGTCATGCTTCATATTGAATCCCGAATCAGAACATTCTGAACAATCTTCAGATGACATTCCAATGCAGAATGAAGGGAATGACTTCGATATGGAGGACACTGACAACGCTCACATTCCCATGGTTGTCGACTATACGTGGTTAAGCCGATTCAGAAAGGAGAGACCTGACACCTGAATCCAGAATGGACCATTCCCCTTAACTAGGATTTCCCGGAACCAGAACATAACTGGGCAAATGCATACGCCTCAACGTTTAAAGTTCCTGAGGAAAACAAGCTTCAAAGGAAGACATATGATATTGGGTCGTTCATCAAATGGTTCTGCAGACGAAACAGAAAGAAGAAGCTCTGCAAAGCTGATTTAGAAGGACCAGCTTTCAACCTTGTTAAAGCCTTTCACAAGAACAGTGTCTTTCTTCAATATCAGTGGAATGATTGCATAAGCTGCCCTGACAAATAACAGTTGATTTGCGTATATCCTTGAGGGTCATCAAATTCTGAGAAATATATATGAACCACTGCCCTTAGGAGGTCCACCAGGTTCAGTAACCATTCAACCACAATTCTTCTTCAAATAAGGATCTGGATTATCTGCTGGACATGCGTGACAAAAGCAAAAATTGCCTTATCCATATCAAGCTCAAAGCCGCTCGTACATAGACTTTTGGCATTGAAGAATTAGTTCCTATTGTATGGTTTGAGACTGTGAACACGAATTTATTATGACATCAGTGTGGTCTATGGGCGGGGTTGACATCTCTAATGGTGGGTTTAGGAGGAAGAATTCTATATCAACAAACACAGTGAGTCTTTGATCGTGAAGCAGTCAGATCGGAGTTAGCTAAATGCGAATTTCAGTGTGATCAGTGTCAAAGTGTTAAAAATATGGATATAACTACCTAAGAGAGAATAATTCTTCGCCGATAGTTGAACTTACCAAGAATACAAAGATCTCGGAAAAGGATTTCAAAAATCTTCATACCACAACGATTTTGAAGATCTGTTCCTTCTCAAAATTCAAGAAAAGCTCAACGCATTCTGCCCAAGAAGACAAGAACGAGTCTTCACCATGCAGTCAACATGTGGATAAGACCTGTGTGATCGGAAACGTGTGGAGACTTACAACTCGGGATTGAAAGTTATCAAACAAAGATCAACCTTGAACGTCCTAATTGGGATGCAGCCGACTATTACTTTAAAGAAGACTATACGAATCGTCTCTAAGCCAAGAGCAGTTGTCTACAGAGACAAAAATAATCAAAGAAAGCTGATGAGGCTGAATGAGCTTCACAAGTTTAGTGATGGGACGTTGACAAGAGTCATGGAAAGCTGGACCAACATGGTTAAAGCGTCATTTGTACGAGTACAATAAGGCATGGAGACTACGGAAGTGGTAGAGGATGACAGGAGAGAAGCAAAGGACTTCATCCAGCCAGTCGAGATAAAGGACTACAGATCAGAAGGATCTTATCGAAGTCTAGAAAGCTTTGTTAGAGAAGAATAAGAGATATTGCTACAGGTCCTGATCAACAGAACAACGTGACGACATCGTCTTTACAATCAAAAGGTCAATCTTATTTCTTATTGTGAATAATATACCTTGTACATTAGTAGGTAGTTAATCTCTTGATGGTTAAGTGTAGGAGTAATCTATATCCCTCAACGATTGAGGGGGAGCAGTTATATGTCTCTTACACGTCTTGCGAATTAAGGCACACTGTTTCTCCTAAGTTTTATAACATATTTAACTCAATTGATTCAAATATCAAAAGGGTTTAAAATTTTTGATAAGGGGAGAAAATGTGATTAAAATATGTGTATAATAAAGAATGGTGATTATTAGGACTCATATACTCTGCCCAAACGTACTAAACAATTTCGAATACCGAAGCACATTTTGTTACGGTGGCAGGGAGCGTTTCTGAAAATGTCAAAAACAATCGAGGTACCTAAACGCTTTTGATTTTCTATTCATTAGTACCTTAATTGATTTTCCAATTGGTTTTATGAAAAGGAGAATTGTACCATAAGTCACGACCAAGTTCTTACTTAATGGTGTAAAAGGTTGGTAATGGTTAGGTACTTATTCCCAAATGATCCAGCCATAACCGGAGGGATCTACCCAGGGACAAATCCACTAGTTAGTGTTTTTAGAGTCCTTAGGTATGACATGAAAAGGAAGTAGTTAAAAGTAGAATATGTGTAGAAGTCCTTAGGTATGACATATAAAAAAGGAGAAAAAGTGAGAATAAGGGAATAGTGCCGACTGAGATGGAGCTAGTATTGGAATAAACCCAACAAGGTTCTAGTCATGAAGTCTCGGTAAGCACCGAAGGGGTTGAAGAATTAAAAAGAATAGTAAGGATAAAGGGTGTAAAGAAAGAAGCCCTCCATACACTTAGGCAGAAACCGGGTCAATACATATGCTGCCAGAATCACTAAGATGATTGCTGACATTGAAGATCGACATCATGGACCCAGTGATGCAATGCACAACCCTCCCTAGCCACTCAGAATCTCTCAAAAGATTTCTGTTTCATTTCTCACGGAGACTAAACACGTTATCTATTGACTTTCTCACTCCGAGTTAGTTGATATTGAAAAGGTGGCAGTCAGCTCCAGCCTCCGATTACTAGAACCAAAACGCACTATTGAGTCTAGAGCCAAGAGATCGTCAATTAATCTCGTTAGGACACATATCCAATTCTCTTGTCTTTCACACACTGTGGAAACAAGTCTATCCTAAGAGTCCTACGCATTATCCTTGTGATATTGCCAGAACATCCGAGTGAAACGAAGGTTTTTCACAATGAAGATGGAAATCCTGCTAGAGCCAACATCAAACAAGCTCTTGGTAGGTGACTTGTGCGATTCTACAAGAATCAAACTTGTGTCAACTGGAAAGAAACGATGGTGCGATTCTACGTGAATCAAACTTGTTCCAGTATATGAATTGACGGTTATTGAACATTTGACAAACAATCAAAACTCTCGAAGTGTTACAAAATATTTTCATAATTAACACTTAGACTGATTTTTCAAATCAATTTTCTCTTTATTGCTAACTGTTTCATTACAGGATAATTTAAAGATGGAGATGGAGATGGAGATACCCAGTACCAGAAATGTCAAGTGAATAACCGAATGCTCAGACACGACCTACACTTGTTATGAAGTTATGAAAGATCTCATAAAGGTGTCAAAGCTTCCGCAAACTCTGATATCGTTTATTTCTTCACAAGTGCACAAGATGGCGATCCATTACAAGATGATGTAAGATTATGTTTGGGTGATGATCTCAAGAAAGCTCAAGATCACAATCAAAGACAAGTCAAAGATGAATCAAAAGATCACTACCCCAAATGTACAAGATATCAAATGTCTACGAGCTAAAGACTGAAGTGATTAAGTTTAGTATTTTCAGGGGTGACCTCCCTTAGGGGGAGATTGTTAGATATTAGAAAAAGACTCGGTCACCCCGTGTATTTTACTGTTTATTATAGCTCGTAGTTTAATAGTTAATCGTATGATTATCGGTTTTGAACCGGGTACTAATACCCTGTATTTGTAAGAACTATAAATACCTCTTCCAACTTTGGAAGAGGTAGCTAGTCATTATTCATTTCCATTTTACACATAGAGCTTTCTCTCTCTAGAAAATATCTCTCCATGTGTTTCTCTCTCTAGAAACTAGCCAAATCCAAGAATCATCATCCAGGCGGTGAAATATGATATCATATAATTTGTATGTGTGTAACCATACCACTCTTATTTCTCTCTCTAATATTCTTCCTTTCCTTTTCTCTCTTTTCTTCTTTGCTTATTCGTGTCTTATGGCTTATTGGTAGCTTATTATGTTGTGTTTGGATTAAGTATTTAGGATAACATGTGGTATCAATCACCAAGGGTTTTTGGTGATGTGTTGTGTTTCACGAGCTTATTAAGCTATACATAAACCAAACCGTGGCGTATATAAGCTTATTTTGAGCTTATATCATTAAGGTTTCTTATTTTCTATATAATAGTTTGTTTAGCTTTATTGTTTAGTAGTTTTTCTAGTAGAAACAAGGTTCTCTTTAAGATTTTTCTAGCTTATTTTGTACTTTTTCTTGATTCAAAAAGTGAAAAAATTTTGGTATTAAAAATCAAAAAGTTTGCGTTTTTATGTTAAGAGTATCATAGATATACTTAGTTTTGCAAAAGAAATCAATCAATAACGTTAAAAAGTGTGTCTTTTAGGTGTTTTAAAAGTTGGTTTTTGATGCGGTTGTCATTAGACTTCAACACGAAGTTTTACAACTCCCTAGGCAGTGCACCTAATCGTTGCAGTGTAGTATAGGCAAGACTCGAGGGTTGTTATTGTTCTCTAGGGGAATAGGTTAGGAAGGCTCGAACAAGACCTAACAAAGGTCTACGGGGTTGATAGAAGATTCTTTTTGTATTTTTATTTTATAGAAAGCAGGTAAAATCATGGTTTAAGAGGTTGGGTTGGTTTATCTAATTAAACTAATAATATTCTAAACTACTTTGGTGATAACTTATATGATAAACGAACTTATTTACTTAATCATGCACTACTTGTCAGATTGCTTCTCCTAATCCTGTTGCTTTGTCACACTTGTGATGATTTGTGTAAGTATTTCCTAAGTCATGAACGAATTACACGAACCCACCGTCTACGTAATATTCCGTTAAGGCAACGCACAAGTAAGGTAGTATGAAGACTATTACAAGGCCCCTAAGAGTATATTAAATGCATTTGAAATATCTTAAGAGGGATCAACCATATTAGGGGTAAGGTAGTATGAAGACTGTTACCGATGGTATCCTTTCTACACACTAGCGTTTCCCTAGACCTGTATGCCAATTTAATATCTTATGGCTACTTTTCTAAAGTCTAACGCGCACTTCCATCATAAGAAGCAACATTAAAAGGATCTACAATCTAAGTTTCATGCAGTCATAAGTAAATACTAAAGGATCTAGCCTAGCATGTTATAAGAAGATAAAGAACATAAATCAATCAAACAATACATAGACATATTGAAATATCAAAGGGATAAATGAACTTTACTTGATTAAAACATTGATTAAAGACTGTTACTATAGGTTTTTGAGGCCCTAAAGATGGCCTAAAAAGCTGCCAAACTCAACTATAAAAGTTAGGGTTCGTCTCCCAAAAGTTACACACTTAAAACCCTAAAATCGGTTTTGTATATATAGGAAAAGCGGCGCGACGGTGTCATGTTGTAATCGTAACGCCGTCGCCACGTGGAATCTTCTAGAGCCACTTTAAGTCGGCTACGTCCTGACGCCGTCGCCAAATCCATGATGCCGTCACTTTGAAAATCCCGACGTCGTCGCTTAGTAATCGCGACGCCGTCTCCACACTTTGTATGCATAGTTTCTTCAATGGATTTGGTGTAGAGTCGTAGTCTTGTCCGTTTCTTCTCCAAATGAGGCCAAGTCATGTGTATTTCCTCCAAATGTCATCTAAGTACTAAAAACATGAAAACAAACGATTAAGCACATAATCTGGGCATATTTGCATGATTTAGGGAGTTAAATGACCCCGAAATAGTGTATAAAATGACACCTCATCAGTTTTTCAAAAAAGTATGAATCCACCGAAATTGCCACATGAATGCACCGGAATTGCCATTTAAGCTTAACCGAAATTGACAAGTTGCTCTAACCGAAATTGCCACTCTTAGGCTAACTGAAATTGCCAGTTCACCGGAATTGACAGTTGACCAAAATTGACAGTTCACCGGAATTGACAGTTGACTAAAATTGACAGTTCACCAGAATTGACAGTTGACCGAAATTGACAATCGATTTTGACATTTCACCGGACTTGCCAACACTAGCCGATTTTGCCACTTTACAACAATTCTATTTTCATGGTTTCTTCTTGATTTATTAAAATCCCGCGAAATACTCATTCTTTCTCAGTTTAATCAAGACTTGTAAAATCCCATGAACTAGATTTCAATACTCAAATCCACAACAACAATCACTTCATAAACTTTAGATCCGATATCCTTTCATAACAACATCAAAATGTCAAATACCAATACCAAGTTACAAACTCAAACATCAAATGCTCTTCACAAGGCCATCATGGAAGCTGGTGGTAAAGACCGTCCACCAATGTTAGCACATGGTAACTACGTTCAGTGGAAATCCCGAATCAAGAGATACATTGACACCAAACCTAACTATTAACTCATCTACTATTGTCTCTAGAATCCACCTTACAAATTTAAATGGGCTGAAAGAACAATTTTAGTTGTAGAAGGTAGTTTAGAAACCACTACAGAAGGGTACATGGAGAACTATAAGAATATTTTACAAGACATAAGGAACCAATTGGATGTTGAAGCTGAAGTTGTTCAGATAATTCTCACAGGGATAGATAATGATATCTACTCCACAGTTAATGCTTGTCCAAATGCATGTGAGATGTGGAAAGCTATTGAAAGGTTGAAACAAGGTGAATCAATCAATGTTTAAGATCTTGAAACTAATCTATATTGGGAATTTGGAAATTTTACAACCATAATGGTAAAACACTTAAAATCGTATTACTTAAGGTTCTACAAGATGATGAATGAGTTTGTCAGAAATCAGTGTGATGTTACCAATCATCAAGTGAATGTTCAGCTCTTACTTCAATTACAACCAGAATGGAAAAGGTTTTTGACACTTGTTAAGCAGAGTCAAGAGTTGAAGACTGTCTCCTACCATAAATTATATGACATTCTGAAGCAACACCATAACGAAGTCAATGAGATAAGAGCTGAAAGACTAGCACGTACTGCTAATCCACTTGCACTTGTTGCTCAGTAACAACCAGTTTACCATACTTAGAACCATCCTACTTACTACACTCAAAATTCCTCAACCAGACCACAACAAGCTACTACCAGAAACAGAGGTAAAGAAATTACCAATTCTCTTTCGCCCATTTATGATCAAGAACCTGATATGGTTACTGAAGATGATGCCTTGTCAAAGGAGAAAGAGATTGATAAACTAATGGCTTTAATCTCTCTATCATTCAAGCAAAACCTACAAACCTACCAACAACAACCTCAGAACTTCATCAAACACCAGTAGAGCAAATCATGATAATACTTCAAGAATCAACAAAGAAACTGGGTATGATATTCATAAGGCAGTCAATGTTGCAGGGGCTAGGGAGAATATAGGTACACAGGTGGTACAACAATATGGGATTCAATGTTATAACTACAAGGAATTTGGGCATGTAGTAAGGGAATGTAAAAAACCGAAATGGGCAAAGGACGCAGCTTATCACAAGGAGAAGATTCTATTGTTTAAGCAAGAGGAAGCTGGAATCCAGTTAAGTGCTGAACAAGTTGATTGGAGGGATGACACTGATGATGAACCTGAAGATCAGGAATTGGAAGCACATTATCTGTACATAGCACAGATTTAAGAGGTTATTCCAGATGATGCTGAGAATTTTGGACCCATCTTTGATGCTGAGCCGTTGCAAAAGGTACAAAATGATGATAACTATAATGTGTTTGTTAATGATAGAGAATATCCTGAGCAACCTGGATCTGTTAATGACACATATCCGGTTGAACAAGGTGATAATAGTATCACTACTGATTCACTGGATATGAGTAATAATAGAGAAGAGGCTGGCCAGGATGATGATAATCTTGCTAGATAACGTGATTTGCTTGCTTCGTTAATTGAAAAACTAAAATGTGATATTGATGAAAGCAAAAACCGTAATAAATTTTTGAAATCATCAAACCAGACTTTAGTTAATAAATTTAAAGGTGAAATTGAGGATTTCAAAAACAAAAATAAGAGTTTAGAATCATCAAATAACCATTTCAAAGAAGCAAACACTGAACTAGCAAAGAATAATCAATTGATGTTCAAAGACCTTAAAAAGTTCTAAGCTGAACTTGATAGGTATCATGATATGAATTATGCGTCAAAGGTGGAAATTAAATGTGCAAAAGCTAAAGGGAAACTAATCTCACACAAAATGTCTTTTGAAAAGTCATTTAATGAATTTACACGAAAGATAAATGATTTAAATCAAACGATTTCAGAATTAAAAAAGGAGCTTATTGCACATCAAGGAACCATCTCCATAATGTCACAAGAAAAGAGGCTCAAAATAAGTTTTACAATACTCGTGAAGACAAAGAAATTGAAAAGGTTATTGCTTTAGAAAACAAAGTCAAGGTTTTGGATGATATTGTATATATAACCGGTCAATCTGTTCAAATAATGAATATGCTTAATCGTAATTGTAAAACGAGTTTTGTTAAACCTGAGTTCCTCAAGAAAGTTCAAAGAGCGAATCATCGTCTGTATGATATAGGTTGCTATAATGATAATCTTGACTTAACGTTAGCTCCTGAATCTGACTAAACGATTCGTCTTGCCCAAGAAAGTCGATCAAAATTAAGTGATTTAATCAAACCTTTTGGTTATAAAAACTTGAATAATCTTTATGATTTGTTCGTTCCACAACGTGAAAAGTCTGCTGAACAAAGATATTTTTAGAAAGGTTAAGAATAAGTAATACACCTGTAAAAAATGGAAATTCAAAAGATTTTTTTAATAAACAAACAACTTTGTTAGAAAAACGGATGGATGAATCCATTTTGTGGGATCAAAAGTGTAAAAGCTCTAAAGAACTTTTCAAAATTAAAAGTAGTGTTGACACGATTTTTGATGATGTGGAACATTGCAAACAAACAATTGCTAAAAGGACATATTTTGGTCATATAGATCCGTTCATTCAAAATACCATTGAAGGAAATTTTAGTCCTTAAATTCGTGCAATTCAGGCTAATTTAGAAAAAATTCACGTGTGCTTAAAAGAGGAAATGGTTGACTATTTGAGATAATTTAATTCTCTTGAACATGAAGTAAACTCTCTTAAATCTCAACTAGAAACTCAAAGAACACAGTTTTTGAATGAAATCGATCGACTTTTCAGGGAATATTACTATGCTGATCACATGAATGCTATAATTGGTGTGTACACGAAGCTTGATGAAGTCACTAACTTATAATGTGATTATTTGGACCAAGTAGTTAAATGTGTCTTGAAAAAGAGCTTTCAAAAAGAACTAAAAATGTTAACAACAAATCCTTCAATGAATTGTCAAAAAGGTTTTCTAAACTTGAACAACACTCCATTAATCTTGAACTTGCTTTACAGCAAAGTCAGGAACAGGCTAAAAATGACACAGTTTGGAAACAAAATGAATCATCTTCATTTTGAGAACTTAATGACAAATTTTTTGAAATACAAGATTTGAAAGCTCAGTTACAAGACAAGAACATTGCAATAAGTGAGTTAAAAAAAATCATTGATAAGATGAAAGGAAAATCTATAGAAACTAAATTTGATAAATCATCGGTCATTAGACAACCGAATGCTTTTAAATGTCAAAAATAATCATTTTAGGTAAACCGACTACTTTTTTAGATTCTCTTGAAAGAAATATTTTTCAAAGTCAAGGTCGGTTGATATGTGTGAAAATACATATTCATTTTATATCAAAATAGACCCTAAAAAGACCAAAACTATGCATAAAAGGCTTGTA
>BQNB010004481.1:3422-107592 GCA_026074375.1 Tanacetum coccineum | reverse complement strand
GATATGTGTGAGCTACCTGAGTTTTTCCAGATTTTTCTGGAGGGTCTAAGTGAGTCTAATCATGCCTAACTTTTGCAAAGTCCAGCAGGTCCTGTTTCGGACGCATGGTATGAAAACATTTTTGAAAAAAATGTTAAGATTGTAATTGAGTAATGGGGTAATGGAAGTGGCTTAATAACACATATAAGTGTTTAGAAATAGGATATGAGCAAAGGATGTGGTCGGTTGGTGTTTCGTTTAGCATTGTCAAACGACTAGTAAAAACGGCAAAATTTCAAAAAACGTAAGTAGTATAATTGACAAGTTATTTCATGCACATGGATTCTTCGACATAGGATTTTTATACATGTAGGAATATATATATTACTAGTTTCATAGCCCGCCCGGATGGGCGGGCTAGCTTCATAAAAAATGCAGAAGAATGAAAAAATATAGGACAATATAGTGTAATATACATTAAAACGATAATGAAGCGTTTAGTTACACACAAATCTATGCTAAAAGAATTAAATTTGAAATAAAACTTCTTTATAAATGATATTTGTTGTGAAATTTATTTAGTTTCCCTCTTTGTCACAACTTGTATGATAATATAAAAAGGATTCTTTTAGGTATTTTTTATGCTTGATTAGTAGGATCCCAGGAGCTCCCTACAACACATTATCATTTGACAAATAATGAGTTACCAAACATTCACTTTATGAAAATGGTATTAGAAGTTCATTTGTTACATGATCATATTCCCAAAGTGAACTTTGCGCTCCATCTTTGGCAGCCCATCTCTTGTCTTCATACCTTATAACAAAGAAACATGTATATAACAAAATATGAGAAAACTTAGATCTGCAATAATGTTTTAGGAAGTCGCATGCATCAAATACACGTTGTGTGCAACTTCGGCCCCATTTGACCTTTAATAGATTATAGCAGTCCAAATCGGATTATCGTACAAAATAAAATAACATAATTTGGAACAAACATGGATAAGGTTAAGCATTTTGCGAGTCTGAGAAAAGCTAAGAACATCAGTTTTGACATTTTCAGAAACCTCTAAGCAACATGAAATTTCAGAAAAGTAAATATGTTTATGACTATGAATGTGAGATCGATACCTCTAAGCAATAAGAAAAAGTTTTTTTTTCCTTTTCTGCAATGCCCAATAAGAAAAAGTTTTTTTTTCATTTTCAGAAACCTCTAAGCAACATGAAATTTCAGAAAAGTAAATATGTTTATGACTATGAATGTGAGATCGATACCTCTAAGCAATAAGAAAAAGTTTTTTTTTCCTTTTCAGCAATGCCCAATTATGTTTTTAACATAAAACTATGTTTTTAACATAGAACTAACCTGAAATTGTTGCACATAATCACAAACATATTAGTAAACTTTATAAAATTAATTTTTTAACATGTTCATATTTGTTTTTTGAGCATATACCTGATCATGGACCTTGAATTCAAACACATCCTTGCAGGCACCATCATGTTGCCATTGTTTTGGTGTAGCATTTTCAGACTTACCACAAAAACCACGTCCCTCGAAAGCTAATACAAGTGATAAGGATTATAGTGGCAGGGTAAAAACATCATCAAACGCATCTTATTGGTCAAGCCCATCAAGTGAGGATCGTGGATAGTAAAGAAAGCACAAGAGGAAGGGATTTTTACACCCAAGTTACTCACAAAAGAAGAACAACCTGTCACAATCACGGATTGCCACGTTGGCAATCCGTGTGCCCTTCAATCTAATCCAACGGCTCTAAATGATGATCCAATGATTGGAGGGAATGAAAGGAAAAGATGATTGGGAGCGTGTAACTGAATTTGGACCTAGAAGCTTCAGCAACAGGCTATAAATAGCTCTTCACTCTCACACACACGAGTACCTTTTTCTTTCTAGCTTAGCTTTAGCTTTTAGTTTTTAGCTTATGTAATTTTCATTTTAAATGTAATTTTCCTTAAGTAAACTTTTGTAATTTCCCTTTTAAAGAGTATTGTAATCAAGTTTTTAGTGAATGAAATTGAGTTTTACCTTGAAATAATCTTTCATAAGCTCTTATTTCTCCCAAATAAAGTTTGTTACTGTTACATAAGCTCTTAAGCTACTCATAAGCTCAAACAAGCTCATCTAAGTCTCTAAGCTTAGGTTTGAGTTTAATTAGTCCCTTAATCTATTTAAACTTAAAAATCAGATAAAAAGTACCTTTGCTTAATGGATTTGGACTTTTGGAAGGGAAGCTTAAAATGGAAGAGCTTCCAAGGACTTAACTAGCTTATCCAAAAGATAAGCTAGAGCTGTTGATAAGCTCTTTGAGCAAATTGAACCTTTGTTTAGCTAAGGTTGATTGTAAGTTTTCATTTACTTTTCCTGTCTTAATTCTCCTAATTTAGATTTGCTTATCTTACTTTGTATCTGGCTTATTTGTGCTTATTTCTATCTACTTGTGATTATTGATCATGTTTAGCCTTATGTTTTCAGACTTTGTAGTTTAAATTTCATTTTGTTTCTTATTGTTTCATAAATCAGCTAAAAACCAAAAAATAAATAGCATAGTTTTTAGCTTAATGATTCTAGCTTATTTACTTGTTGATTTGTGTTTTATATACTTGTTAAAAGCTGTTTGTAATCTGGTTTCTCATAAGTGTTCATTAGTTTTAAACTAGATAAGGCTTAATCAAATTTTAAGTGCTAAAGGAGTGTTTGGATTAGTAAAGTTTGACCTCAAAAAGTCAAAGGAATTTGGTAAAAGCTTTTGATCTAGTTTCTATTTAGATTTAAATGAGTAGTAAAGTTGTTTTCAAAAGTTAGATTTTAAAATTTAAAAAAGTTTAGTCTCACTTTGTTTGTTCCTACACCAGGGGAGTTTGTTTTTAAAAGCTAGTATAGGATTTTGGATCCAAGCTTCCTCAAGCTTTGTTTTTGCTTGTTAAGTGTTCAAACACACTTATTAAGTGTGTTCATTGCAGGTTTGACCACTAAGGTCACCTGCATTTTAGTTTTAGCCTCTTTGTCAATTGCATCAGATAGGAGTCTGCAGTCTTAAACTGCAGACCTTATGGTTAGATATTAAGCTAGCTTAAGTTAGTTTTATTTGTTAAAATTCAGTAGGTTAATAGTTAACATATAGATTTAGTTAGATTAAAACTTGTTTCTAAATTTCTGGCTTATTCTCTAAGGTACATTAGCTTTTAAATTTCACCAAAATTCCTAAAAAGCCAAAAACAGTAGTAAGTAATTCTTAGCTTCTAATTTTAGAATTTTAGCTTATAGGATTAGTTTTTATGAATTAGATTTATAGCTTATATCTAGTTTGTTAAGTTTTCATAAGCTCAGGTGCTGTAGTGGCTTATTGTGCATTTTAGCTTATTTAGTTTTTGAGTTTTTAGTGTTTGTTTCTGAGTTTGCCTTTTAGGACCTTAATTTCAATAGGCTTTTAGTTTAGTTAGGTTAATTAGCTTATTAGACTTAGCTTCTAGACATTATAGGCTTTCTAAATCATCTTTTGGTTTCAAGATTGGTACTTATTTGAGATATGTGTGCTTATTTGAGTGGAACATAGCTTTTTAGCTCTCAAAAGCTAAGTTTCTGAAACAGCCAGCTTTATAAGCTGTTTGTGAGCTTAATTTTGAGATTGAGCTTATAGTGTCTTTGTTAAAGTTGCTTAAAAAAGCTCAATCTACAACTTTTGTTCTTTGAGTTTTCAAAAATAAAAAAAATACAAAAAAGTGTGCCTGGGACTCGAACCCAAGACCTCTCCCACACAACACCAATGACTTAACCGTTTTGCTTCAATAGCTCATCCAACCACATCTCCCTTCATTTATTCTTTATACACATTTTCCCTTTTAAGTCTATAAGCTGTTTTAAGCTTATTCCGTGGCTTATTCGATAAGCTGTGCTTATAAGTTTATTTTTCCTAGGTTCTAATTAGTATAAGCTAATTTCTGTAATTTTTCTAGAATTTTTATAGATAGTTTAGTATTTTTAAACATTTATTTTCATTAAAAACTTTAAAAAATCATAAAAAATAGAAAAATAATCAAAAAAATATAAATCTTTTTTAGAAAATTTTCTTTTATCACAAAGTTTATAGGAAAATTTGTTTTGTTTTTGTAGGGTCTAATTTGCAAAATTTCGATTTTTAAAGAACGGGATTCGTCCACGTTTTCGTTTTTCGTGTTTTAACGCTCATTTCAACTCCGTTTTTGTTCTAGTTTTCTTTAAACTTACTTTTTAGTCAAATAGAGTCCATTTAAAAAGAAAAAATTTAAGTTAGGTTTATTTTTAGAAATTTAGGGTATTTGACCTCCGTTTAGGGGTCCCGTTTTGCGTTTTTAGTTAAATTTTGATTTCCCGTTATTTGTCTTCATGCTTAACTGTTAGAGTTTGTTAATTTTAATTTTTAAAAGTAAATAGTCAAATCATCCTTTGTTTCCTATTCAAATTATTGTCCGAACATCAAACGTGGTTTTAATTTCACAAATCGTTGGGGAATTACGGCCCGGGAATCATACTTCCTGATTAATATACGTATTATATTATATATATTTTGAAGAATTTCCTTTTTACCTTTGTCCTCAAGGGTAATCTGGTAATTTTCCATTGTATTATATATTTTATATTTTACGTGTATAGAATTGCTATAAGTAGCATTTAGTTTTTGATTTTCAATATATTTTACGTGTATTATATATTTTATATTTTATATTTTATATTTTACGTGTATAAAATAGCATTTAGTTTTTGATTTTCAGATTATAAGTAGCTTTTAGGTCATATTTCATTAGTTTAGATTTAGTTTTCAAAATTTAGCTTAATTTGTCATCTGTTTTAAGCTTTTAAATAAGCATTTTGTCTTTTCATTTTTCAAAACCAAACTCAGCATAAGCTGAGTAAACTGTCTGTTTAGTTAAGCTTTTTCAATAAGCTATAGTTTTAGTTCCGAACTCCGAATCAAAGATTTAAAAGTTTCATTGTGTCATTACAAATACGGCTCAGACCTTAGAAAATAAATTTTTTAAGAGCTATCTTGAAGTAAATTTGATTATTTGGTTTAAGTTGTCTATCTCGTTATCCGTTTAAATAGATTGTAAATAAAAAATAAAAAAATAATAAAAAAAAATTTTAATTTTCTTTTTTAACTTTGTGCAATAGCGCACACCGAAGTCGTGTCTCAAACCCGCAACCGTAACCATCAACAACAAGCCCAACCGGCTGTTGTAGAACCATTTCATTTAGAAGAACCTTTTGTTAATCCTCCCCTAGTTCCGATGGCTGATAACCGGACTATGGCACAATTGCTCCAAGCACCCACCGAGTGTATGAGGATTGCAATGAAATTCCCGAGAATCAATAGCTAACTTTGAGTTAAAGCAGGTTTGATCAATCTTAGTTTAAACAAGCAGTTTTACGAACATGGTAAAGAGGATTCCATCGTTCTCACATCCGATATTTCAATAAGATTACCTCAACGATGAGATTCTCGGATATCCCGAGCACGTCAATTAAGCTTATTGTTTTTCCATTTTCTCTTGAATGTTTAGCCCGGATTTGAGCTAGAAAAAGAACCCTCCCTCCTCGATCAATTTTGACAAAGGGATGAATCTTGTTTACAAAATTCATTAATCAATTTTTCCATCCTTCAAAAACGAAAAATCTTCGTAAACGAAAATCACGAATTCCAACAAAGATTAGACGAATCATTTTTTACGAGCCTTGAGATCGATTTAATGACCTTGCTTCAGAATAGCCCACAGCACGGATTTTCTAAATACATCAATTAGATAACGTTTTAAACAATGCTGCTTGAATGCTAATGAACAAGATTCGTGAATCTACTGGGAGTGGAAACTTTTTGGATAAGATGCCTCGTGAATGCTTGAGAATTATCGAAAGTAAATCCAAGGTTCGTAATTCACGAAACAAGGCAATCGTTGCCAAAGTGAGTTCGAATTCATCTACCCCACCCGAAATTTCACCAGATGTTGCTTGCTCTTACAAACCGAAGTTTCTGAACTTAAGTATATTATGAAGACCTAAGCTTATCGACAATCAAAAAAGCCCAAGCTCGCCGCACCCTAAAAGCGGTCGAGCAAGTTTTGTGTATCTTGTGGAGGTGTTCATTCTTATAAAAATTGTCCAGCCAACCAAGATTGCAGATGATTATCGAGACAAGATTCAAGAAGTACAATTTCACAAGCCTGCTAATGCAAGCCTAATTTTAATACAGTAAATACCAATATCTAACCTCCAATGGTTTGCAAACCAAATCCGACCCTCCTGGTTTTTTTTCCTCCGATTCAAAACAATCAAAACCGTTTCAATCAAAATCATGGAAATAATTTCAACCAAAATCAAGGAATCAATTTCAATCAAAACCGTGGAAATAACTTCTATCAAGGACAAGTGTATCAACCTCCGACTAGTCAACCACCAGTGTACCAAAAGATGTCGTCTTGGGACTCAACCTTACAAGAACCTACTCCGCAAATGCGAAGGTGTTTCAAAGATTCAATATTGAGAATTTAATCAAGGCTAATATGCTGTATTGAGAAATAGTTCAAAATCAAGGCCAAGGTTTGCAAAACCAGAATGACAAATTTAACAGAAATCTTTCGTAATTCGTAAATTTCCAATACCATACCGCTCATTTTCGAATTCAGGTTTGTTCCAATTAACACAGTTACTAACCCGAAGGAAGACTTGAAGGGTATTAACTACCAGAAGTGGTATTCTTCAAAGACATACGATTTCCTACTTCTTTCTTCCCCCTAGAAATATGGAACGTAGAACCTAGTGTACAAAGGGACACGGTTTTTTCCTACTAATAACTGGAATTACCGAAGACGTCAACCTCCGGTTGTCCCAATTGAAAATCAAAATCAGTAATTCTGAGCCGGATGGTGCTCCAGTTAGTGCACTCGAGCCTAACCCAAAACCATCAATTCTATCCTCGAGGCGAAATTGAATAGAAGCACCGTGAGAATGCTACGAGCAAAAAGAGAATTCTACAAAATCCTTCAAAATATGAGTTTCGAATTTTAGATTTCATGGATGCTATTGACTCTAATATGCCCCAAGTTTGCTTCAACTCATAAAGCCAATAATGATTGGAAATAAAGAAAAGGTTATAGATGGCTATGACCCCCTTTGAACGAACATTGCTCGACGTTCATACTTAACAAGTTACCCGAAAAACTTGGTGACCCCGGCAGATTCCTTATTCCATGTAAATTTCCCGGAATGGATGATGCATATCCTTTGCCCGATCTTAGCGCTAGCATAAATCCACATGCCCATTTCCCCGGTGGAAAAAGCTTAACCTTCCAAACCTGACTCTAACGTGCCATGACCTAAAACAAGCGAACCGTTCGGTTTCCGACGACCGATTGGTATTGCAAAGATGTCAACGTTAAGTTGGTGTATTTCAGTTTCCCCAGCCTGTCTTCGGGTCGTAGAATTTTGAACCAACCCCTCGAGTACCTTAATTCTTGGGAGGTGTTTTCTTACGACCTATTCGGTGCATTGTATTAGACGGTACAAGTGGTGAATTAAACCCACCGAGTAGGAAGATGAGGCCATTACTACTTTTTAATCTTCTTGAATCAGAACTTCGAGAGTACTCTATTAATTTATTATGAAAAAATTTGAAACCCGAGGCGAATTCGAATTGACGTTGTTGAATTAGCTTGTGAGGAGTATTCTCAAGAAGTTCTAGGATTTTCAGATGTGATCGCCAGTGGAAATCCCACTCCCTATTATGATTCGATAGTTTCAAATTCTTCTCCAACTCTTACTCCTTTCGGGGATAGTGATTTTTTCTCCACTTTTAGAGAAGCTGAAGCTTTTTCTTTGCCTCTAGACCGACAATCCAACTTCACCGGAAGTTGATGAATCCTATTATGACCTAGAAGGAGACATTCTTATTCTCGAAGCACTCCTTAACAGTGATCCTTCACCACTGCCGAACCAAGGAAATTATTTGCTAGAAATCAGAAAGGACCTTAAACTGTGGAGGGCCAAAACTAGCCAAATACTTCAATTGATCACTCTCCTGAGGTTTAAACTTAAGACTTACCCCCGCCTCATCTCGAATATGTATATTTTAGAAGACCACAACAATTTGCCAGTGCATAATTGCCAAATATTGAGTTTTGATGAAAAGACCGCTTCTCATAAAGGTTCAAGTCCCGAAAGCAAGCAATTGCTTGGTAACTTTTCCGACATAAAGGGTATTAACCCGGAATTTTGGTCTCATAAAATTCTAATGGAAGAAGACTATGAACCAGCAGTCCAACATCAGAGAAGGGTTCTTCCAAAGATCCATGATGTATTACGAAAGAAGTGTTGAAAAACTTCTTGACGCTGATTGATCTCTACCCAATTCTCGGATAGTCCTTGGTGAGCCCAGAGCACAGTTTCAAGAACAGAGAGATATGACCGACCGTACCAATGATGAAAATGAGATAGTACCACTTAGCACTTGTAACTGGATGTGAGAGTTTAGTATTGATTATCGAAAGTTGAACGAAGCCACCCGGAAAGACCACTTCCCTTTGCCGTTTATGGATCAAATGCTTGAGAGACTTGCAGGAAATGAATACTATTGTTTCCTTGATGGTTTCTCGGGTTATTTTCAAATACCAATCGATCCAAAAGATCAGGAAAAGACCACATTCACCATCCCATTAAACGGAACGTTGTTATCGCCGCAAGCCTTTTGGCTTATGCAGAATGCACAGGCACTTTCCAGAGGTGTATGATTTCTATTTTTCCATGATATGATTGAAAAGACAATGGAAGTTATCATGGATTCTTTTCAGTTTCGGAAATTCTATTCTACGTGGCTTTCCATTTAGAGAAGAGTGCTGTAAACGGTGTAGAAGGACATTATTTGGCTCAAAATTGGGAAAAAAAGCATTTTATGGTAAAAGAAGGCATCGTACATGGATCATAAAATTTCAAAGAAAGTAATCGGAAGTCGACAAAAAGCCAAAATAGATTCATTGCCTACAGTTTACCTCACCCACTACCGTCAAGGGTATTAGGATTTTTCTCAGACTATGCAGGTTTTTACCCGTAGATTTATCAAGGACTTTTCAAAGATTTCTCGACACAATGACACATCTCCTTGAGAAAAACACTCCTTTTATTTTTTCAGAGGAATGCATTCAAGCTTTTCAGACCTTAAAGAAGAAATTAACCGAAGCTCCAATTCTGATTGCCCCCGACTGGACCAGCCTTTCGAGCTTATATGCGATGCAAGCGATTAAGCCATAGGTGCGGTTTTGGGGCAACGAATTGAGAAGTACTTTAGGCCTATACATTATGCAAGCAAAACAATGACCGAGGCGGAATCAAACTGCACCACAACAAAAAAGGAAATGTTGGCTGTGGTGTACGCTTTCGAAAAATTCCGGTCATAACCTCAACATGAATAAAAGCAAAGTGATACTACATTCAGCCATTAAGTTACCTTTTTGCCAAAAAAGATGCCAAAGCAAGATAGCTAAGGTGGGTTCACTCCTTCAGGATTCGATAACAACGTCCTTTAGACACGAAAGAGTAAGCTGTAAACCCTTGCGGCATATCATTTTATCTGACTTGAGAATCCTCATAAGTATGCATTAGAAAACAAGAACAAAATGAACAATATTTTTTTTTAGTTATTTGTTCCTTTACGAAAACTCTTGGGAGTTATTTCTAGTAAAAATACCCCATGTTTGCTGACTATGTAAATTTCCTTGGCGAAGAATTTAAAGATCAAAGGAATTGTCAACTCAACAAGATAAGTTATTTAAGGATGACAAAACATTATTTACTGGGACGATCCCTAACAATATCAAACTTGATGCAGATCAAATCATTCGCCGGTGTGTGCATAGGGCCAAAAAGAGCTAATTTGAATATTCCCCCCCCCCCTCCCAAACAAAAGGGGCATAGTCCAAGAAGGACCCGAAGGACATCCCAACCAGGGGATGCCATCATAGTTGCCAATCTCACCGCTCGGAACGTAATTGATTGCCGGTTCCTATTTGGCTTCACAATCAACAAAGAAGCCCATGTGTAAGTCAAAAAACTATGATGCATGCCAACAAGTCAAGGAAAAATTTCAACAAAGAGATGAGATTGCCACACAATTCCATCCAAGTGCTGAAATCTTTGATGTCTGGGGCATAGATTTTATGGGACCATTCCACTTTCAAAAGGAAATAAAGTTACATCCTCGAAGCTGTTGATTATCTTTCAAAATGGTGGAAGCCAGGCGCTCCCCGACAAATATGCAAGAGTTGTAGTAAGTTTTTGAAATCTCCTGTTTGCCCGATTTGGAACATCAAGAGCTATTATAAGTGATCGTAGGACCTATTTCTGTAATGACAAATTTGCTAAAGTAATGTCTAAGTATAGGGTCACTCATCGTCTAGCTACCGCTTATCACCCTCAAACGAGTGGTCAAGTTAGTTGGACAAATCCGGGTTTTAGCAACGTATTCTATAAAGAAGGTTGGAGAAAACCGTACCTCATGGTCAGGAAAACAAATTAGACCAAGTTTTGTTGCGCATTTGGTACTGCTTTCAAGACAAGCCAATTGGTTTGTAACGCCTTACAAAGCTTTTTTACAGAAATATCTTGTGCCATTGTGCCAATTGATTAAGAACATAGAGCATTGATTGGGTCTTTAAAACAGTGCTAACATTCGATCTTAAAACCGGGTGACACACCGAGCCTTACCAGCTGAATGAACTTAAAAGCTTCATGATCAAGCATATGAGATTCTTGATTATAAAAGAGGAAGTACGTAGAAGCTTCACAGACTAAATATTCAAAACCCGCATTTTCAATTGTTTGTGATCCAGGTCTTTTTGCTTTTTCAACTCTCGACTAAAGATATTCACAGGAAAGCTTAAAAAACTAGTTGGTTAGGGCCTTTCACCATCACCAAAGTTTTTTCCATGACGGAACCATATGATTATCTCAACTGAAGTCCCATAACTTTAAGGTGAATTTCATCGTGTGAAGCATTACTTCAGAGGAGACTTACCAACCCAAGGTAAGTCAAGATCTTCCAACCACTCCCTAAGGACAAATTAATTCAGATCGAGTCAAGCTATGTGACTCTGTTACAAAAAACAAAGCGCTTCGTGGAGGCCACCCAAAAACACAACACACCCCCACCCCAATGCTTATCCATTTTCTTCATATTTACTAAATGTTTTTGAGGATGCTTTGTACTCTTCCCTGTTCTTTGTGTTTTGTAGTTGTACTTGTGAATTGTTTTGCAGATTGAACCCAACTCTTCTGAAGACCCTCTGCGTGTTCGGTTTTTGTCGGTCCACTCATGCTCCAGCCTTTGCTTGCCATTAGTTTTGGGAAATCCAATATCCTAAAGATTATTATCGTCTAACATTTATCTTTTAGCACACTTAATAAACGGCTAAAGATTTTTGTGATACTTTCTTCATGTTTGAGTTATACATTCGACCTTTTTGAGTTCTACAATGGGGTTTTTAAGTCTTAGGCTAGGAAACATTGAGGACAATGTTTGATTTTAGTATGGGGTAGTATATCTTCGATATGATCTTTCCTGTTGTTCTCACGTACCTCGTTTTCCCACCAAATTTTCAAAAAAATGAAAAAATTTAAAATTTTTCAAAAATAAAATAAGTATTTTTTGTCACAATTTTGACTTTCTTACTGGGTAAGAATAAGAATAAATTTTGACCCCGAAAAAAAAATCCCCCCGTAAAAAAAGCGTGGTTAAACACTAGCTTTTTTCCTTAACTATTGGGCCTAAAGCGTTCGCTAATATCTCGCGAAGAACAAAAAATGATAGAGTTAAGTATGAGTAGGATGCTAAACAAGGATTATTTGGAAATCTTAAGAGCTCATGTATGTAACTTGTTGCCTTTTCTCCCATAAGCTCTTAACCGGATTAATATACGTGCTGTTTTTGGAGATTAAACTTAAATCAATAATTTTTTATGTAATATATAGCAAAAAATTTAGTCTTAGTTCAAATTTATACTTGAATTTTTCAAAAAGAAGTCTTCTTTAAATAAATAAATAAAATGATGATAAAATGATAAAAAATAAATATAATAATAAAAGTTGTGGGCTGATAAAAGTTTACTACCTCTGATAAAAGTTTACTACCTCTTGCCGGCTCACAACCGATGTGGTAGTCTTCTAAAGAAAGCCCATAGTAAGAATAAAGATCCGAGACTGATAAAAGTTTGCTGCATCTTGCCGGCTCACAACCGATGTTGCAGCCTTCTAAAAGGTCGAGGGTTACAATTGCATAAATGTCTAAATAGTTAAATTAAATTAATAAATTGACTTCTTTTTGTTAAATTCAAATATGCTTTTGCACTTTGACTATTCTATTTTATAAGCTATGAATATCCGGGAAACCTGAGAGTTTTTGAAACCTAAGGTCCGTGAGTCCCGATACTAGTCTCTGTGGGGTGTCAAAAGCCTGGTCACTTAGCCGTAAGGTTGGGATGTGCCGAGACGAAAGTCGCTACATGGGATGATCTCGCCTTTAAACTCATTATTCTAAGGTGGAACGTAAAGCATAGTATGTTGCAAAAAGTTGATCCATGGTTGAAATTCAAGATAGCACACTCACTTAAGATATAATAAATGTCGGGAGTAAAAAGTTCACAAGTTGCAAATATGAGTAGTGTTAGCATCTTTACTAATATTTAGCTGTGATTTTGTTTTAAGCTTGGTTTGGATAAGTGAAAAGTCGGGGACGATGAATTTATCCTTCTTGGGGCATTCTCGGATCGAAATGCATCTTGTTCTATGATCCCTAACAGTTATGGAAATAACGAAAGTCGAAATAAAATTATAAAAAAAAGTTTTAGAAAAATGGGAAACAGGGTGTTTTATAACTTGTGACTTCTTAATTCTCCCCATAAATAACTTTACTACTTCTTAAAGGATTAGTTTGGGGAGGTTTTGAGGTATTTGGTTATAGAGCATGTAATATTGCGTGAGGACACGCAATCGTTTAGTTTGGGGAATTTTGATATGTGTGAAAACACATATCATTTTTAATCAAAAATGACCCTTAAAAGGCAAAATTATGCATAAAATGCTTGTATATTGCTTGTTTTGTCTTTTTGATTGTGTAGGTACGGATAAAGCAAAAATCACAAGAAAATGGTAAAAACCGGACAAACACGGACACGGGAATGGAAGAGCACGCAAAGAGCCGTGAGAATGCTATCAAAAGTCAACTCAAGTCAACCTTCAGTCAATCATGGTCAAGCCACAAAATGACAAAAATCCTAAAGTTACCAAACTAGTCCCTTATCATTTACCATATTACAAATTAAACCCTAAACCCTAACGGTCGTTATCTCTTTACATTATAAGAGATAACAATCGTTATCTACCCCTTATTAATAACCCAAGCCCAAAACCCACAATACCCAGCCCAAACTTTTCATATAAGCCCGGTTCAAAATGAATTTAAACGCCCCCTCTTATAAATAAAAAAGGGCGGGAGAAACAGTTTTTACTGTTCATTTCCTTCCCTAAATTACCACGGGTTAAAAAGTGAGGGCAAATGCAAATTAATGACGTGGAAGTTCAATTCAAGTGATATAGTACACCTTAGCAGCAACAAACGTCACTCATGAGTTTTGATTGGCCAAACCCAACAAAGGATGCCACGTGAGCTTGAGAAGAAATACACAGGAAGATTGATTTTTGTGCTATATCACACACAGAAGTAACACTAAGGTTATAACAACCCAGAATTTTCATCAAATCCATAATCAATCTATTTTACTATGATCACAATTATACGGGGAAATTTTTCGCTTTATTACATTACTTGCATTGTCAATATCTCAGTATGTCATAACTAAAGTAGACGAGCTCACGCAACCTATCTATGACAATCCTATGTCAAGCAAACATCATAACATGTCAAGTCAATATCATAATATCATTATTACAAAGTACATTATTCCTATAATGTACCATTCATAACGTTATATCTAAACGGGCTTTAAACCGTTATCGTATGCCTCTAAAACCCTAATTTCATGAAGGGTTAATATCTAAAGTGAATGCACAAGCTACTAAAGCATATGTACAAGCAATATAATATCTCATTTGAAATATAAAATCCCTTCAACTCAAAGTACAAATCTCTAAAAGCTCAATGTACAAGTCATTAAGCATGATCTCTAAAATAGCCGTTTTACCTCCGTTTTCATTCTAATTTCTTCACCACCACTTAAGCAAGCTACTACACTCATTTTACAAGGTGTAATGTCAACCCAAATAATCTATTTTCATAAAATTTCAATACTATCTTTTTTTGCACCAAAACCCTAATTTCAAAAAGTAAGAAACCCTAACCCAGCTAAATACTACACAATGACCCGTTTCTTCATTTTAATCCATTTTAAACCTTAACCAACACTCAAATAAGTTGCAATAACTTATTTTACAATCATATCAATCCTATTCAATCATTATTTCATCATTACTTCATCATTTTACTTCACTTGTACGTAAAACATATCCTAGAAACCCTAAATGTACCTAATTGGTTCATTTAACCCGTTTACTCGTTTTAAACCATTCTAATCCCAAATAACCAACCAAGGGCCATTGTAAACTCATAAAATGAGTTTACAAATCATTATCTATCATTAACTTGGCAATGTGCAAGAAATCAAAGCCTAGAAAACCTTAACGAATCCAGAAAACCCTAATTATGCCCTAAATTATCCATTTTGACCCGTTTATTCATTTTCTACCCATTTTAACTCATATCATCTATCAATTATTATTATTTATCCTTAATATACTACCTAGGATCAATAATCTATCAATCTTGACCCAATGTACAAGAAATATAAACCTAGAAAGTCAAGAAAACCCTAAACGAGCCCTATTTGAACCCGTGACCTCGTTTCTTCAATTCTAATCCGTTTTAACCCAAACCAATTGCTAATCTTTGCTAATTACTTTAATACCAGACCTTAACAACCTATTTCATCTATCCTTATCATTATAAACACAATGTACCTTGGAAAGACTCTTGAAAACCATGCCGAGCCCAAAACAGACCCGCGGCTAAACTTGACCCATTTTGACCCATTTAAGACCCATCCATGTGCAAGTGATACTTTACAAAACTCCTTCTAGAACCCTATAGCAGCTTACACCCTCCTTATACCTTCCTTGTCAAACTAAAAGCCCACAAAATACCCCCTTGAATGATCATTTTAGCCGCGGCTGAAGTACCACCACAAACACCCTTCTAGTTGCTTTCTAGCATCCATGACCTCAACCATACCAAGGTCAGCCCTAACTTTCACCACATCATGTCTTAGACCTTCCAGTGTCCACATCAGATTTCATGAGCTTCCCTTAACCTCCTGATCTCACACTGTATAAATAAAGCTAGAAACCTATTACTTCATTCTCATCCCCCACTCTCTATCTCATACCCTTATAGGCAGCAAATCCTTTGCTCTCTATGATCCTAGGAATCATAAAGAATTCAAGAAGTGAAGCCCTTGAAGAATTGAAGCCCCAAGTAAAGATACAAGGCGTACGAGGTGGAAATACACCCGAAACCGAACCCATTACCACCATTTTGATCATTTAGCTCAAACACCAGGTTTGAACGTTCTACTTCTGCTAATACACCCTTATAATGTTCATATGATCCTAAATATACTATTGTTAAATTTTCATACCGTACACCCGAAACCCTAATTTCGCGTTTTTCTTAAAACTAAATGTTATAATGGTTAAATATTGTTATAATCTATCCTAGCATGCTTAACTAATGTTAAAATAACCACTTTATTGATTAATGAAGGAATTTGAACTTAAAACCCGCGCGTTTACGTTTTGAAACCCTAATTTGACCCGTTTTGCTTCCTAGCCTAACGAATCGTTATTTTAAACTTGTGTTGCGTTAAAACTTCATATTTTAGTTTATTATAACTTATAAATGTCTATTGTAATGTTAAACTAAGCTTGCATGGCAATTTGGACATGTTTTGTAATTATAATCCATGCAAGGGGTATATATCGTAACTTTTAGAAACTTATAACTAAAAGGACTAAAAGTGTCATTTTATCAAAGTTATAACTCCAGGGATCTATTATGTCACTTTTCAAAGTCCAAGGTTTACTTGGTATATCTTTCAAAGTTGAGGGACCAAAGTCGTAAAAGTGCAAACTCCAAGGGCCTAATTGCAATTTTCCAAACCCCAGGGTCTAAAATGTAACATTTTGAAAAAGTGTAAAATCATATTTAAAACCTTACCAGACATAACTTTAATTAACGCTTCTCGTGCTTAACATTTCTAGATATTGATTAAAACGCTTAAAACCGATTATATCGTATCACAATACTAGGGAGCTTCATATTAAGGAGTTTCATCTTGGTATTTCGTTCTGACTGAGTTGTTGGGTTTACGATTTAAAGTGCCCTAGCTCCTCAAACGTTTACTGAATGACTTCTGAATTATGAAAGTAGATAGTCAAATCATCCTTTGTTTCCTATTCAAATCATTGTCCGAACATCGAACGTATTTTAATTTCACAAATTTGTTTGGGGAATACGACCCGAGAATCATACTTCCCGGTTAATATACGAAAGTAATATATCTAATATTTTTGAAGAGTTCTTATTTACCTTTGATCCTCAAGGGTAAATATGGTAATTTTTCCCATCGTATTATATAACTTAAATCTACGTGTATAGAATTGCTATTATCAATTTTTTGTTGCCGCTGCCAGGGGATTTGTGATTAAGATTCTCTCGTTTGAAGTTTGTTGATCGTGATTTGAAGACCCTTTCATTTTTGAAAGTTTTGTTTTTGTTAAAAAATAAAAAATTATAAAATTATAAAATATAAAAAGTAAAAAATATTTTTCTTTTCTTTTAGTATAATTATCATATAAAAAATCAAAAAAAATCAAAAATATAAAAATTATCCATAATAAAAAATAAAATAAAATAAGTTGGTAAAAGAACACCAACAAATAATACCTTCAATTGAGGTATTATCCATTAGTAAGTTCCCAACTCGAATCAAAATATAAAACTTGCCATTTGTGTCATTTACGAAATACGGCTCACCTTAAAAAGTAAAATTTTTAAGAGCTACCGTGAAGTAAATTTGATTTTTGTTTAAGTTGTCTATCTCGTTATCCGTTAAAATAGTTTGTTTAAAAAATAATAATAAAAACAAATTATTTAAATTTCTTTTCAACTTTGTGCATGCGCACGTCGTTCATGCAAACCCGCAACCGAAACCGTCAACGAACAAGCCCAACCGGCTGTTTGTTCAGACCCATTTCATTTAGAAGAACCTTTTGTAATCATTTCCCTAGTTCCGTGGCTGATAACCGGACTAATGGCCAATTGCCCAAAAGCAAACTCCACGGAAGGGTACGTAGGATCATGTAATTCTTGAAATCAATCTAAATCTTGAGTAAAGCATTGTTGATCAATCTTAGTTCAAAACAAACAGTTTTTTTGGACAGATAAAGAGATCCACATGCCACATGAACATCCGTTATTTCAAATAAAATCACCTCAACGAAGAGATCCCGGATTATACCCGACACGTCATACTAACATATGCTTTTCCATTTTCTCCTGAAGGTTCAGCCCGAATTTGGGCTAATAAAAAGAACGTCTCATCGATCAAATTTGACATGGGATGAATCTTGTTTCAAAATTCATTAACAATTCTTTCCTCCCTTCAAAACGACAAATCTACATAACGAAATTCACGAATTTTTCAAACAAAAGATTTGACGAATCGTTTTAATGACCTTGCTTCTAGCATGCCCACATTCACGGATTTTTTTGAATTACATCATTAATACGTTTTATCAAAGCTTAGAATGCTAAATTGAATTCAGATTCGTTGATTTTTTGCTGCGTGTGGAAACTTTAGAATAAGAAGCCTCGTGAATGCTTGAAATTACGAGAGTAAATCCAAGGTTCGTAAATCACAAACAAGGCATTCGTTGCTAAAGTGAGTTCGAATTCATCTACTCGCCACGGAATTGTCAACCAGATTGTTGCAGCTCCTACAACCGAAGTTTCCTGAACTTAAGATATGATGAAGACTATGGGGGCTTATTCGACAAGCAAAAGCCCAAGCTTATTCCCGCACCCGTAAAAGCGGTCGAGCAGAGTTTGTGTTAACTTGTGGAGGTGCTCCTTCTTATAGAAATAGTCCACCACCCGATGGTATATGTTTATTCGAACAACATTCAAAGTACGTTTCACCAGCTGCTGCAGCCAATATTTAATCAAGGAAAATACCAATTCTTAGACTCCATGGTTGCGAAACCAAAACTGACCTCTTGGGTTATTCCCTTCCGATTTACTAAACAATCAAAACCGATTCAAACCAGAATCAAGGAAAAAATTTCATATTTCAACCAAAATCGAGGAACCAATTTCAATCAAAACCGTGGAAATAACTTTTATCAAGGACAAGTGTATCAACCTTCGACAGTCAAACCACCAGTGTACCACAAGCCTCAAACAACCTTATCAAAACTCCTACTTCAGCAACATGCAAGGTGTTTCAAAGACCGATTTTGGAAGAATTATGTCAAGCAATGATGTTTTATATGAGAAATATGCAAAATCAGGGCCAAGGTTACAAAAACCAGATGACATATTTAACGGAAATGCTTATCTAAGTTCGAAAAATCCAAACCGCTTCGAGTCTTCCGAATTCAGGATCTTCTTCCAAGTAACACCGTTACTAAAACCCGATAGGATAGAACGTTGAAAGGGTATTACTAAACCAACCAAAGTGGTACATCTTATCAAGGACCTACGATTCTACTTCTTCTCCTAAAGTAGTAGAACGTTAGAAACAAGGTGACACAAGTGACACGATTCTTTCCTACTAATAACGGAATAACCCAAAGACTCCAACCTTCGTTGTCTAGTTGAAAACCAAATCCAGTTTCAGAGAACCAGCTGTTGCATCCAGTAGTGCACAGATGACTAACCCCAAAACCGTCAATTCCTTATCCAATCCAAGGGGACCAAATGATGAAGCACCGTGAGATGCTAACGAACAAAAGGCGAATTTTATGAAATCTTTAAGATATGAGTTTTCAAAATTAGATTCATGATGCTTTGACTCTAAATGCCCAAGATTCTTCACTCTAAAAGCCTTAATTAGAAATAAAAGAAAGAGCTTAGTGAGAATGGCTAGGACCCCTTTGAACGAACATTGCTTCGGACGTGTCATACTTAAACAAGTGTAACCCAAAAAAACTTGTGACCCCGGCACGATTCCTTATTCCATGTAAAATTCTCGGAAATAGGATGAGTGCTTAGCCTTGGCCAGATCTTGGCGCTAGCGTAAATCTCAATGCCAGTTTTCTGTGTGGAAAAAGCGTAGCCTTCCAAACCTAACTCCCGACGGAGCCTGACACTAGAACTAGTGGACCGTTTCGAATCTCACGACCATCGTATTAGCTAAAGATGTCAATGTTAAAGTTGGTGTATTTCTATTCCATTTCCAGCTGACTTCTGGTTGTAGATTTCTGAACCAGCCCTCGAGTACCTCTAATTCTTGGGAGTGTTTTCTTAAACTAGTCTGCTTTGATAGACTTGTTAACAAAGGTGAATTAACCACCCCCCTTTTTTCCCCCCCCCCCCCCGAACGTAGGAAAAGAGGCCATTACTATGAATCTTGAATCAAACTTCGAGATACTCTGTTAATTATAAAGAAATGACGCGCGAATAGAATCGACGTTGTTGAATAGCTTGTGAGGGTATTCTCAAGAATTCTAGGATTTTCAACCATCGCAAGTGGGCAATCCTACACCCTATAGAACCGATAGTTCTCAAAATTCTTCTCCGACTCTCACTCCTTTCGGGGATAGTGATTTTCTACTTCTAGAAGAAGCTGATGCTTTTTCTTGCCTCAAGACGACGATCTAACTTCACCCGGAAGTTGATGAACCTTAATTTATACCCCAGAAGGGGCATCATTCCTTATTCTCGCAGCACTCCTTAATAAGTGAACCTTCCACACCAATCCGAACCAAGGAAAATTCTTTGCCAAAATAAAAAAGGAACTTTAAAATTGTGAAGCCAAAACTACCAAATCTTCAATTGATGAACCTCCTGAGGTTGAACTTAAGGACTTACCGCCTCATCTCGAAATAGCATTTTTGGAAGACAACAACAAGTTGCCAGTCATAATTGCCAAAGATTGAGTGTTCGATGAACACCACTCCATAAGTTCTAAAGTCCCGAAAGCAAGCAATTGCTTGGAAACTTTCCAACATAAAGGGTATTAACCCCGAATTTTGTTCTCATAAAATTCCCATGGAAGAGGACTATGAACCAACGGTCCAACATCAAAGAAGGGTTAATCCAAAGATCCGTATTGTAATTCAAAAAAGTTGAAAAACTTCTTGACCGCTACTGGATTGATCAACCCATCTCGAATATTCCTATGGTGAGCCCAGTGGCACTGTGTGCAAAGAAAGGAGGAAGATCGTAGTGACCAATGATTAAAATGAGTTAGTAACCAACAAAACTTGTAACGGATGGAGAGTAAGTAGTTGGATTATCGAAAGTATGAACGAAGCTACCCGAAAAAGACCACTTACCTTTGCCGTTTTATGGATCAAATGCTTGAGAGACATCGTAGGAATTGAGTACTATTGTTTCCTCGATGTTTCTTCTCGGTTATTTTCAAATACCAATCGATCCGAAAAGATCCAGGAAAAGGACCACAATTTCACCTCCCAATATGGAACGGTTTGCTTATCGCACCGCATGCCTTTTGGCTTATGCAACATGCCCAGCACAGTTTCCCAAAGGTGTATGATGGCTATTTTCCATGATATGATTGAAAAGACAATGGAAGTTTTCATGGATGACTTTTTAGTTTTCGTAAATTCTTTCTCAACATGACTTTCTAATTTAGAGAGAATGCTTAAACGGTGTGAAGACACTAATTTGGCTCTAAATTGGGAAAAAGGCCATTTTATGGTGAAAGAAGGCATCGTACTTGGACACAAAATTTCAAAGAAAGGAATAGAAGTTGACAAAGCCAAAATAGATGTCATTGATAAATTACCTCACCTAACTACGTCAAGGTATTTAGAGTTTTTTCTCGACATGCAAGTTTATAACCGAGATTTATCAAGGATTTTTATCAAAATTTTCTCGAACCATGACTCATCTCACTGAGAAAAACACTCCTTTAAATTTTTCAGAAGGAAGTGCGATTCAAGCTTTTTCAACCTTAAAGAAAAATTAACATAAGCTCCAATTCTGATTGCTACCACGGGACCAGCCCTTTGAGCTTATGTGCGATGTAAGCGACTATGCCATAGGTGCGGTTCTGGGGCAACGAATTGAGAAGCACTTTAGACCGATACATTATGCTAGCAAAACAATGACTAAGGCGGAATCAAACTACACCACAACAAAAAGGAAATGTTGGCTGTGTGTACAACCTTTTGAAAAATTCCGGCCATAACCTCATCATGATATAAGCATAGTGTAAACGGACCCATTCCGCCCTAAATACCTTTTTGCTCAAAAAAGATTGTGATGCCATAGCAGATTGCATAAGATGGGTTCTCCTCCTTTAGGAATTCGCTTTCAAAGTTCGATGACTACGAAAGGAGTCTGAAACCTCTAGCGGTAGATCATATTATCTAGACTTGAGAAACCTCATAAGGATGTGTTAGAAAACTAGAACATAAATGAACATTTTTCCTTTAGAAACTCATGAGTATTTCTAGTAAAAATACCCATTGTTTGCTGACTTGCAAATTTCCATGCGGGGAATTTTATCATCAAAGGAATGTCAACTCAACAAAAGAGGAAGTTTTTCAAGGATGTCAAACATTATTTCTGGGACGATCCCTATCTTTTTCGAACTTGTACAGATCAAATCATTCGACGGTGTGTGCATGGGCAAGAAGCTATTGATATTCTCAAAGCTTGTCATAAAGGACCCACCGAGGGCCATCATAGTGCCAATCTCACCGCTCGGAAAGTATTTGATGCTGGTTTCTATTGGCCCACAATTTACAAAGATGCCCATGAGTTAGTCAAAAACTATGACTCATGCCAGCGTCAGGGAAAAATTTCACAACGAGATGAGATGCCACAAAATTCCATCCAAGTGTGAATCTTTGAGTCTTGTCATAACTTTATGAGACCATTCCATTTCAAGAGGAAATAAATACATCCTCGTAGCTGTTGATTATCTTTCAAAATGGGTTGAAGCCAAGGCGCTCCCCACAAATGATGCTAGTTTGCAATGAGCATAATAGTGAAAAAGAGTAACACTATATCCTTCTACTTATTTTCCTAAGAGCATGATACGATCATCACATATAGCAAAATCAAGTATTAAAATGAGGAGAAATAATTAGTCGGTAGCAAATGACGAAATTTTGTAGTTAATTAAGGTGAATTAGAAGAATCTAGCATGAATTTATATCATTTTCCAACAGTGAAAATATGTGTAACTTGTTGTCCGAGTGTGTTCACCAACCCTCTTAAATGGTAATATGTAGTCGTCAAGTTAAGTTCTACCATGCAGGCATGCAGCATAGATATCCCGAATAGGCGGTTGGTGTGTTGGATATTAAGTGAATCAAGATTATCCAATTCAATAGCTTGCTAGTTACGGTGTGTCGTAGAATTATTAGTAACATTCTTATTCGGCCAGTATGTATTCAACATCACAATTATGGCACCCTACATAGTTGGTACTCAACCCATTCCAACTCCATTCCGTAATACGTAATGATTAATATAAGGGTTTGTTATCTAGAATCACAATCGGTATGGGTTTGAAAAAGATGTGGTATGGAATTAATAAATCTTAAGTTACATCCATTATTATTTTTGTTGGAATGGCAATTTGAGTCAACATGTCCTCTAGCCCAGAAGTGCGTAGCGAGCCCACACAACAGGTGGGTCCAGCCCAGAAGGCAATGGCTCCCTTCCCTTACACACGCGGAGGAATCCCTTTCGCCCTAGACAAACTCGAACAAGAGACCTGCCTAGGAGGGTAAAACATCCATACCATTGGACCAAAGCCCGTGTGGGTTTTTGTAAGTTACATCTTTGATGCCGTTGAGAATTATTTAACAAGTCCCTTAAGCTTTTCACATAGAGATTTTATACTCGCGAAAATTAAGATGCAATATTCAAATATGCTTGAAAAATATTATGTAACCTTTAGAAATTGTAACTGTGATAATTTTCACTTTTTTAAACATATTTTTTGGGTAAAGAAAAGTAAAATATTTTAAAGATCATTTTTAGCCATTTTTGTTTACATCCTGTCCTTTGTCGTAAAACGAGTTGGTCGACCCGCGCTTCGCTGCGGGACAGCTAGTGAGCGTCGTTATTGTTGATGTGAAAATGGGTCGGCTGAAATGGGTCTGGCGTTTGGTTCACACGAAAATAGGATTTCACGTATGTTGGCTTTAATCTTGATTGAATAAGTCTTTTAGTAGTAATTGAATTAGTAAATGTGCAGGGTTATGGGTTTTTTATTTTTGATAAAAAAAAGGACTTTGGTAAAAATCTGACCGAGTAATTATTGCATGTTGCACTATGGGTAGAGTGGGTCTAGTTGTGTGCCTAGTCTTTAGTGATAAGAAAGTTGCTATCTTTATGGTTGACAGTTCTTATTAAGCTATATAATAGCCGACTTTAGGTTTATCCAATATAGTGCAAGATTTTTTTAGCTCTCTTCGTCATATAATCAGATCACTTAGCAACCATAAATCCAACACGTGGTATCTAGAGCTAGGTTTGATTGAAGGCTGGTTTGAGAGTCGGTTTCAAGATAAGGGTGTAGCCCTACGCAGGCAGGTCAGACGCACAAGAGGAAATCGATTATTATGAAGAAAGAGTTTTCCAGTACCTTGTGCTAGCAAGAAAGAGAAGAAAGAAGCACTCAAGGGAACCGGAAGCACAAAACCATAGCATGTAGAGAGTTTTGTGTTTGTAGCAAGTAGCAAACAAGAAATAATAGTAAGAAAGCAAGAGTCAACAAGCAAGAGTCGGCAAGCAAGAGTCGACAAGCAAGAGTCGGCAAGCAAGAGTCGGCAAGCAAGAGTCGGCAAGCAAGAGTCGGCAAGCAAGAGTCGGCAAGCAAGAGTCGACAAGCAAGAGTCGACAAGCAAGAATCGATAAGCAAGTAGCAAGAACGAGAAAGACAACAAGTAGAAAAGAGTGACGAGCAGCAAGGGCAAGGAAGACGAGCAGAAAGCAAGAGAAGAAAGAATGATCGTGATGATCGTGGCAGGAAAGTGAGTTTCGACGTGAGACCGTGGAACTAAGAAAAAGACCGTGTTCGTGAGTATGAATGTATGAGTAGAGACCGTGAAATGGCATCAAGATTAAGGGGGTGAATGTTTGGCCTTATCTTTGATTGAAATAATCCTTATTAGGTATTATTTGAATTAGTAAATGTGCATGGTTTGGTTTTAAATAAAAAAAAGGACTTGGTAAAAGATCTGACCGAGTATTATGTGCATGTTGCACGTTGGGTAGAAGTGGTCTAGTGTTGCCTAGTCTTTAGGTAGAGAAAGTTGCTATCTTTATGGTTGACAGTTGCTTTGTAAGGCTATATATAGCCACTTTAGTTTATTCAATATAGTGCAAGAGTTTTTAGTCTCTCTTTCTCCATATTATCAGATTCACTTAGCAAGCCTTAACCTACAACGAATTTATTTGTAATATTTATCCCTACCCTCGGTATAACTTGAGATAAGGTTATGATGAACTATATAGGAATCGCTTTTCACATATGATGGCATATGGTCAACCCTTAAATGCATCAACACTGCTCAATTAAAGGTCGATTCAAGGCAGTGTTTATCTGTCACGTGTCAAACGTAAAAATTAACAAAAAAAAACAACTTATTAAGCGACATGTTTAAAAACCACCATGAAGTGTATACCCTATGCACAAAACTCATAAACAGTATTGTATGGCAGAAATTGAAGCCATGTAATATCCATACCTGAACTCTTCTGAATTTCTTGTTCAGTAAAATATTATTTACGCACACATGGTTGTGTTATTGTTACTTATCGCACTTACAGTAATGTTTTCATTAGAATCAAGGTAGCATGTTGCTTGAGAATGGACATTCAGCCACCTAAAAGTCCATCTGTATAGGCGGCCTAATCTAACACTTCGATTGCCCTTCCATTACTGAAATTGGTCTTTCACCTTCGAGCTTTACTTCTACCTGCGAATTCAAAACATATAATGTAGACGCGTATCTAGAAATAAGGAAAATGCGCCATGTTAAAGTCTAATTAGATTAAGAGTGAAAATAAAAACCCGTTTGAGTCCACCATAGGAGTTCTGGCACTGTTTTCTAGATTGAATTTCCTCCTTTCTTACTTTGGCGGCAACGTTGGCAACAATATGAGCATAAGGTTTTCGAATGTTGGCTAACGGTGGGTATATGGCCTCGCCTGTAAAATCATCGTATTACATCTGAAACAAAGTGTCCACAACCTATTGGGATGTATCCTTCGCCTGTTTACAAAGTGTCTCCTTTTTTCCTTCTGATTTTAGTGACTTCCTTGTTTAGTCGTAATCAGTACGATCTGAATTGAAAAAGAGAAAAGCTTTGTCATCATTGGGAGTGTAAAGTCCCGTAAAAAAACTCGCCTCAACACAAAGTTTGATATTTTAGTTGGTTGTTTGTTGATTTGTTAATGCTAAGCAAATCATGTCAAGTCAGGTACAAACTTTAAACACCTTGGTGTCTCGTTTTTATAATTTTGTACAACCTAAATCTTTGAGTAAAAACAATGTAAGTATGCATCATGGAAAAGTTTCCAGTCATTTTTAAACCATTTGACCCATTCCCCTTTTTGGTGCATTTTATATTTGAAACATTTGGTATAAAAAGACAGCTCGTTTTAGTCTATTTGAAAGTAAAAGGTGACTTGTTGCGACATTTTATATTAAAATGCCAAGTAAATCAGAATGATGAAATAGTAACTACCCCAAAACTGCAAAACTAATTGCAAAGAAAAAGAATATTTGTGTACAATATGAGGATGACATCTATCATAAAAATACCAAACATATTTCATATATGTTCAAAAAATTGTTGTTTATACAAACTTACACATGATATGATTACTTGTTAATCCAAACTAAATAAATTGACACATGTGCTTAGGTTGCATAATATCCATAAACTCATGATTTATAAAGTGCAGAATAAATTCGAAGAAAGTAAAGTTTCTTGCTAAACCATCAACCACGTATTCATAACAAAGTTATCTTAGAGAATATTTGGCAGTTTTGTACTCTTTTAATCCAACTATTGTGTTTTAAAATTCAAAGAATCAACCTTTAGCGTTTGGATACAGTGAAATTGCCTAAGATTTTCTTATTATTTAGGGTCGAATACTCACTGTAGGAGTAGGCACAACTAACCAAATATGATAATGTGATTTACTGTGGGACATCTTACATGTAAGTTCTTAAATGGACAGTAAAGTGAACTTTCAATACCTTACAAAATTATAGAACTTTTTTTTTAAAATTTTTAAAAAACTTTTTTTTTTTTTTTTTGGGGAAAAGGAAAGGATGTGTATCAATATGCCCAACCATTTCTTAGTGAAGCTGTGCAGGTCCATCACGATTCTGCAACAATAATCCATGGCAGACCAAAATTGTTATGCATCATAAAATATCTTGAAATAAATAAGTAACTGATCTTCATAATTACATGAAGTAGTAATTAACATCAGTTATGACAATAAGAACTTTTAAGTTTTCGCAATAGGGGCTAGCTCCGTTAAGTATGAACTTGTATGTGTCAAAAACATAAATAGTAAGACATTAAACACGGTTAAACTCGGCTGCAATATGTCGTGCAGCCAATTATCGCTACAAATCTAACTTATAAAACATAGAGGTTTGAGGAGAGAATCCAAAAATCCAAGATGGTGTTGTTTCCTAGTGAGTCAAAAATGGTAACACTATCAGAAGACCCGTTTAATATTTAAATTCACTCCTTAATAAAAGATAAGGATGAAGAATAATAAGTGATCGATCACAAAAGAGAGATTTGGTATATACCCTCCTGGTTTTTATCACCAAGAGAGAATTATTTGCTGAACAATGTTAAATGGATAATCAGTAAGGCGAGGCGCGATGTGAGGTGAAATTTCGGGAATGTAAACCATATTTCTGATGAAGTGAATTTTACTCCGGGGTTTAACACGTACTAAAAGAGAAGCAGGTGGGAATCTATGGACGCGGATCATTAAGAGATCTGAAGGTTCTCGAAAGGTGGTTCTATATTAATGTTGATGGATGAATTGTTAAGGTGGACAAACAATGGGGTATAAATATGGACGGGTTGTATGTAAGAATAATGTAGAGACATTAAATCGCAAGGAGTGGATGGTGTTTTCGATGAAAATGTAGTCTTTAAATTAACCAAGGACTTAACCAAAGGCTAAAAAAGATTGGTAAATGCGTGTGTGTGCTCAAACAAGGTGAATTTTCTTACGTTGCAAGAAACTAAAATGGAGTCTATTGATTTGTTTGAAATCAAAAGATGCTGGGGTAACTTTGCGTTTGATTATGTGCATAGTGCCTCGGTTGGTAATCATATGGGATGTTTATGTGTTATATGGGATCCTAATGCGTTTAAGAAACTAAATTCAACGTTACAGATTATTTTTGTTAATAGATTCAAGAAACTGGGTGTCTAATGGCAAATTACTTCTTATTATTTCGTGTACCCCGCAAGAGTTGTCAGAAAAGAAAAGTCTATGGGATTATTATGCCACGTCAATGATATTGGAAAGGATCAGTGATTATCCATGGTGATTATAATGAGTTCCTAATAAAAAATAAAGATTTGGAATTATTTTCAACGTGCTGAGCGAAGCTTTTAACTACTTTTATCTCAAGGCGAATTTAGAGGAGTTTCTTCACTAGGTGGATGTTTCTTTTACATGGTGTCCACAGATGAGCTTCTAAGAATGAGTAAGCTTGTTAGATTCCTCAAGTCCGAAAGCTCTGAGGTGAGTGTCCTAATTTTATCACCATCACCCGAGATAGATTTTTAATCAGACCACCCGTCCTATATTATAACGTGAATCTCCTCATGACTATGTCCTATTCGTTCGTTTTTTCATTATTTGCTGGGAAATGGAGGGTTTTGAGAACTTTGTTAAGAGTTGTGGCTGAAGTCCTCCAGGTAATAATTCCTAATGCTATGATCAACAAGAGAACAATTTGAAATATACTAAAAAAAAGAAATACGTGTTTGAATGGCATGAAGACAAACCCGTAACTCGAAAACATGTGCGGAAACCAGAGCTCGCTCACATACTGGAGAGCGATCATTGACAAAGGAGAGCTGTCGTCTGATACTTTTGCATAAACGTGCGGAGGTTGTAAATATCGATACAAGAGGGGATAAATGGTGTTGCATTGGAGATCTCAAAAGCAAAAATCAATGGGCAATTGAACAGACGAGGAACTCAAAATATAACCATGGTATTCTTAATAAGTAGACGAAAACTAACTTTCTATAACGAGGGATCTGGTGGAAGGATTTGGTGGGAAAATCCTAATCGGTATAAAAATGAGTTCCTTAATCATTTCAAGAATCGTTTTGATAGACCTAAATCTTCGCCGATGCTTAATATGGAGTTTCCTCCATCAACTAATTCAATGCAACAACTGATTTGGAAGCCGAAAGTGTCAAATGAAGAGATTTAAAGAAGGCGGTTTGGATTATTGGTGTTGAGTAAATCTCGGGGCGATGGAATCACATTGGTTTTTATTAAAAGGTTTTGGAGTTTAATAAAAAAGATGTGTTGGTCGGCGTGAAATATTTCATTCATTACAGTCGTAATTCCAAAAAGGATGTAATTCATCTTTCATAGCGTTGATTCCGAAGACTCTCGAAGCAAAAATGGTGAAGGATTTCAGACCGATTAGTCTTATTGGGAGCCTTTATAAAATAATTGCCAAAATTTTGGCTAATCGTCCTTGTGTGGTGCTGTGTAGATATTGTTAATGAGGTGCATATCGGCTTTTGTTGCGGAATATGCAAATTCTTAGACCATTTATACTTAATGAGGTTTTGCAGTGGTGTAAGTTGAAGAAAAAACTTCATGAAGAAAAAACATTCATTGATCTAGAAAATTGTCTATGAAAAGCTTATGATTTTTGTTTCGGATTGGGTAGTCAACCTTGATGATAGTCTTAAGAAAATTTAAGTTTTGGTGAAAAAAGGGTGTTGTATTTGGATTCAAGAATGTCCTATCGATCTTCTTGTGGTGATCGGTTTTTAGTGAATGGAAGGCCCTACGGAGGAATTCAGTTTTTTAAGGCCTTAAACAAGGTTAACCTGCTTTCTCCGTTTTATTTTTATATTTATGTTATGAAGTCTTCCCATTTCTTTTAAAAGAGTTGTGGATGTCGAGGCATGTTTAACGGCATTGTGCTATAATACGTTATTGCATCTTTCACATATTTTCTATGCGGATGATTCGTGTTTATGGGGAAATGGAGTACTAAGGAATATTGATAGCGATTATAAATGTGTTGAAATGTTTCATCGTGCTTCAGGTCTTAGTTTTAATTTAAGCAAGAGTAATTATTGGGTGTTGTGGTTAGTTAAGAAAGGGTGGTGCAAGCTGCAATAGAAATGGATGTTGTGTCCCTTATTAAGGCTCCTTTAGCTTATTTAGGTACCGAAAGTTGGGGGAAATATGTCTCGATTAAATCTTGGGGATGAGATTGTGGATAAAATGGTAGATCGTCTTTCAAAATGAAGATGCAAACATTATCGATAAGTGGTCATTTACCCTTCTCAAGGCGTTCAAGGATCCATACCTATTTATCATATGTTCATATATTCAAGTGCCAATAAAGTCCTCAAACTCATGAATCAATTCGTAAGTCCGGATTTTATAGTGGTGTCGATTTGACATAGTACAAAAATCGATATGGGTGAAATGGAGGTAAGTTTTGTTGTTCTAAGAGAAAGGTGGCCTTAGTGTGTTTCTAGTTTATATGCCTTAATAGAGCTCTTATGTCTATATGAGTTGGCGTGTTCAACTCAAAAGAACTGTTATGGACTAGGGTTATTAAAAGCTATTCATGGCGAAGATAGGGAAAAAATGGTAGCGGATTCAGTTGGTTACAAGTCCATTTTGCAGAAGCATTCCTCTAGGAGGTGGAAACAATTGAAGAAATAAAGGTATACACTTAATAATTTTATGCAAAAAAAGCTTGCAATGGTGCTGGATACTTATTTTTGGGAGGATTTGTGGCATTGAGACATGGTTTTGAAACAAAGATATCCTAGGCTTTATGCGCTGGAAGTGAAGAAGACTATCGATGTGGCTTCTAAACTGTCATAGGAGAACTTGACCTGGTCTTTTCGTCGTGCTCCTAAAAGCGGAGTGGAACAAGATCAGTTGACGATTTGACGACTTACGTGGAAGTGTTGTTCTTGGTGTCCACGCCTGATAGGTGGTAATAGACGCTTGATGGTTCAGTGAGTTTCGCGTATTCTTCAGCTAAAAGGTTATTGATGCTAACAGGTTTCCGTAAAGTGTCTAACTCAAACTCGATTGATAAAAGCGGTGCCAATCAAGTGTTAACATGTGCATGCGTGGAAGTGAGAATGGATGTTTAGCCGTACACCATCTTAATATATCCCGGAGAGGTATAATATTCCCGTCTATTCTTTGTCCCGTATTGTGCAGCGTCACGGAATCCGTCAAGCATTTATTTTTTTATTGCCTTGTGCGAAAGGATAATTTTCGCAAGATATGAGCCGTTTGTGGGGTGAGTGGATTTTCATGAAGTGCATACTGTTCGCATGAATGGGTTCTTTAGATCGTAAATCTTCGGAATTCCCATCAGCATAAAAAAAAAAAGGTTTGTTGAAGGGGTGTGTTTTGGGTGTGGTTGGCTATTTTGGGCTTTATCTTAATAAGTGTGTCTTTTTGTTGGTTAGCTCCTTCTTAAGGCGGTTATTTTTGATGATGTTGTTCGTATTCTTATTATTTGAGTCGTTTTATAGATGTAATGTGTCGTTAGTTGGTTGATTGGGCTAAGAAAATCCTCATCACTTAACTTTGAAGATTGGTTTCTAGGTCACCTATCTGTTGGGCTGAGGTGGGAGACGCTCAGCTTACTGGCCCAGAAATTGTTCGTGAAACAACAGAGAAGATCATCCAAATCAAGCATCGTCTACAAGCTTCACGTGATCGACAAAGGAGCTACGCTGATAAGAGACGTAAGCCATTGGAGTTTCAAGTTGGGGATAAGGTTATGTTGAAAGTATCGCCCTGGAAAGGAGTGATACGTTTCGGCAAACGGGGAAAGCTGAACCCTCGTTATATTGGACCTTTTAAGATTCTCGCCAAAGTTGGAACGGTTGCATATCGACTTGAGTTACCCGAGAAACTGAGCCGTGTTCATAGTACTTTTCACGTCTCAAACCTTAAGAAGTGCTTATCCGACGAACCGCTCGCTATTCCGTTGGACGAAATCCACGTCGACGACAAGCTCAATTTCATTGAAGAACCGATTGAAATTATGGACCGCGAAGTTAAACGTTTGAAGCAAAGTCGCATTCCAATCGTGAAGGTCCGTTGGAATTCAAGAAGAGGTCCCGAGTATACTTGGGAGCGCGAAGACCAAATGCAGAAAAAGTACCCTCATCTCTTCGCTAACCATGAATCCGCGTCTCATGCTACGTCTTAAGCTTTGAGGACAAAGCTTCATTAACGGGGAAAGGATGTGACACCCCGAGAATTTCCGTTCAATAAATTAGCCGTTTCCGTTTAGTAACTTGAATTTTCGAGGTTTCGTTTAATATTTACGTGTAACCGGGAAGTATTCCCGCTCTTATCTGAGAATCGTCTCCGGGAGCGAACCGGGATGCCTAACGTTGTAGTATTTTGGCAATAACTGCGTTTTTACATTTTATGGCAATATATAAAATTTCATAATTTTCGGTGATACCGTTATTCGTTTCGTTACCTGCGTAAATCGTGGTTTACTTATAACATGAGCTTTTGCATGCAAGACTTGAAAATTAAATCAAATGGGAAGCACTAGCCAAATAAAATAAATAAAATTCACTTTGGTCCCTTCCCCATGCATGCATGCTTCCAAACCAACATCACATGCACCCTTGATGAACAAGTTTGAATTCAAATCAAATAAAAACAAGCCTTAATCACATGTTTTGTGCCAACTTGAATTTGATTGGAGGATCAAATTGGTCCCCCTCCTTGTCTCTTGTCCACGGCACACACACACACACACACACTTTTAGTGTGTGAAGTAAACTTATGTTATATAAATTTTGTTACTTCAATTATTTCATTGATAACACACATACTTGTATTTTTAGCTTTTTTTTTTCTTGCTCTCCCTCTTCCCTCTCTTAAAACCCCGATACAAAACCACCCTTTAAGGGATTCCCATTTCTTTGATTCTTTTCAAGATCTCCATGTTTTCTTAAGTTCATTTTCAAGTGTTTCTAAGGTAGATCCAAATATTTGTTGGTTGATTTTCAAGGGTTTCTCAAGATTATAAAATTAGGGTTTCTAATTTTATAAGTGGGTTTTATAGACCTAGTCATTTTAGGAATAGATCTTGTGATTCTCTACTTGTTTTCTTCTTTAGTAAGTATTTCTTGGTCATCTCTTGCTTCATTTCTTTTATTCCTTTGAATTATTTGTTCAAGTTTAAGAATCATGTGTTTGTGTACTTTTCTAATAAGAATGAGAAAATATCCTTGACAACTTTTATAAACAAATGGAAGTATGATATTTGTTGTTTTATAAGTTATGGTGAGATGAGTTGAAAAAAGTGTGTTGAACAATAGAATAAAGGGATTAGGATTAGATTAAAGTGTGAGTTTTGTTGGTTGTTTGGTAAGAGACAGTGAAGGATTAGCCTAGAATAAGCACTATAGTGTCGTTTTGGTTGGGATTTTTTAGGGAAGTTATTTATGAAATGGACATTGGTTGTTGATCCGGATTATGTTTGAGGTTTTAGTGACCTTATGAATTGTTCTTCATTAGGCGTTAAAAGTAGTTTTAAAAGAGCTTGGTTTCGAATAGATGTTTGTACTATGCACTTTAAAATCGGACATATAACGGCCAAGTTATAAGCCAAATGCAAACTTGAAATATTTTTCGGTAATTTAAAACCAATTTGAATAGTGGGCTGATGTGAATAGTAAAAGGGGTTTTTGGACACTTTCAGGGAATTTTTAGAATTTCTAAACGTCTAGCGAAATCATATAGTACACACAAACACACACACAAACTTATATATATATATAATCCATATATTATATTTATATAGATATATAATATATAATATATATATATATGTATATATATTTATTTTATATTTATATATATTTGCGATCATTTGATGACGTCATTAACATATTTTTGGAAAACGCGATATAAAAGTTACTTAAAAATTAGAAAGTTTGGTAAAACATACGCGGATCGGACTTGGTAGTTTATGGATTATGGTTAGTTTAACGAATTTTGAAAATTTGGAAACTAACAAATATAGGGGACGGTATTAACGTCTTGAAACTAAGAACTTTCCTAATATTGAACTTTCTTAAAAGTGTAATTTTTGGATGGACGCTCTCCAACATTAACGAAAAAATTGTAATTTTATTTGTCATAACTTTTATTAACAAACTAAAGCACAACACACATGGATGTCTTTTCTCTTGAAAGCATATCATACAAGTTTCGGTTATCTTTCGTTTTCCTAAGACGCGTCGTTTATTTAGGTCGCGTGTAGGATCCTTCGGCTTTATTTCTTCCTCGTTGATTATCGATTCACCACTTGCTTAAGGTAAGTTCATAGCCCCACGTTTTTGTTTTTTTTTTTTCTTTTTTTATTTTTTTTTTTTTTTTTTTTTTTTTTTTTTTTTTTTTTTTTGTTTTTTTTATTTTTTTTTTTTTTTGCGTTTTTTTTTTTTTTTTTTTTTTTTTTGTTTTTTATTGCTTATTTTTTTTTTACTGATTTTAAATTGCTTTTACTTTGGGTTGAGAAAACAGTGTTTGCTTTTAAAATTTGGACACAAGTTCTTAACGTGAGTTTTACATGTTTATGTGTTGCCTTTGTTTCGCTTACAAACCACTATTGCCGAATTACTGATCATGACGTTTAGTCATCGTATGGCCAAATTGGATAGGTTTAAGTAAGCGCGAATGCGAATAGATCTATTAGGACTAATTATCCCTATCTGCTTTGGTTCCACTTAACGAAGAACAAACGAATATATGTCATGTCGATGTGTGTTGTGGTGGTCTTTGGTTTGGGACACCAGTTAGGGCAGGAATACTATGTGGCATGATATGATATGCCATGTTGCTATTAGCATCGGTGTCATGAGCTTAGCGTAACAGTAAATACTTTTTATGTGATGTTGTATCTGTTATAGTAGTCGCATGCGTTTTGAAATCTTGTGGTCCACTCTTGTATTAACTTAAACCTATGAATTCACCAACATTATATTGACGTTTTAAACATGTTTTATCAGGTGCTTAGCTTGGCTTGATTCTTGATGCTAAATGGAGTCTATGTGCTATGTGTCTTCGCCAATTTCAAGTCTTATCTATTTATATACTCGTTGTCATTGTCAAACTTTATTATGCTTCCGCTACATTTAACTTTCTTATGACTGGTTGTAAAACTTAAATTTATTTTCTTTATGCAACGAGTACAACTATTTTTCAAACGTCCATGATTAGTGGTCGTTCTTTATTGCTTTGTGTTCGGATTGTTATGACGTCACGCCCTCAGACAAGTATTCCGTCCAGGCCCCGTCTGGGGGTGTGACAGAGTACGTTCGGGTTCAAGTAACGGTTCAACAAGTTCAGAATTTGAAGCACGTGTATGCATCTAAGAGAGAAATTGTTTGGGTTCAGTTTGCCAGAAAACTGTACGGCGATTTTTGAAAAAGAGGGGGGTTAAAGAGATTTTCTAGATTTTGACTACAGAATAGCTAAGAAATCCCAAGCAACGGCACCAAAAACTTTGATGTGTTTCAAAATCTTTAAATTTATAAGACTGAAAGTACCGGATAATTATATGGAAACACATGGGTAAAAGTATAACTCACGTATGCAGTATAATCTTTTTAGGTAAGACTAGGTCGTCCATAAGGATTAGAGTAGTGTTTAACTAGCTGGATAAGAAATAGACTTTAACATTTTTTGAAAATTAATTTTTACCTTTACCATTGTTAAAAAAAGTATGGACTACTCGGATAGTTGAAAAATTAATTTATAAGTGTTGACATTGTTTGACCTTGAAGATGGGGTATTAATTTATAAAGACGATTTCTCATCAGAAAACGTTTTCACAAATCAACTTGTTAACTTAAGACTTATATTTAGTTAACCAGACCAAATATGTCACTCAAATAATCCAGTTACTATTATATCAAAGCTTATTTTGTTTATCAATTTACGAAAGTGGATTTCTCGGCACAAACGTTAAAGACCATAGACAAGGTAAGAAAACTTCTTCATTCTTGATCGTTAGATCTTTTCTTCAAGGGAAAAGGTGTTTCTTGGTGTTTTGGTGAAAGGGGAGGGGTATGTATATGTAGAATGAGTGGAAATGGTTGTGAGAGGGATGATAGGAATGAGAAATTTTGTTTCAATTTATAGGAAAAATTTGGTGAAAAGTGCGGCGCACTTACAAATAAGTGCGGCGGACTTGGTGGGTTAATGCGATAGCATTTAATGGCTTTTACTGGAAGTGCGCGCACTTACAAATAAGTGCGGTGGTTTTGAGGAGTTAATGCGATAGCATTTAATGGACTTTAATTCTTCAATCTTTGGGAAAATGTGCGGCGCATAATATTGTAAGTGCGGCGGTCTTTGAACTTCAGAGGAAAGTGCGGCTCACTATGTAACAAGTGCGGTGGACTTCTTGAGCTTTTGGCTAGAAATCTTTCTTTTCTTGTATTCGCCTCCCAAAGTGTATAGATTCTTGAGCTTGGGTCTTTAGAGTCTTCAAGTGAACCTATAAGCAATTTAAGCTTAATTAAGTATCGAAAGTTCACGAGAAATGATTAAATATATATAAATAACGCCATAGAAAACATGTATAATTTGGCCGTTATCAGTCAGCCTGTTGGTTTTGTTGATCCAGACTTTCCTAATCATGTATATCATCTTAAGAAAGCTCTGTACGGTCTCAAACAAGCTCTTAGAGCCTAGTATGACAAGCTTTCCTCATTCTTAATCAAACACCATTTCACAAAAGGTATTGTTGATCCGACATTGTTTACAAGAAGACACTGGGGTGACATTTTACTTGTTCAAATGTATGTTGATGACATAATTTTTGGGTCAACAAATCTAGTCTTTTCAAATAGATTTGCAAAACTAATGAAAGATAATTTTGAAATGTCAATTGTCGAAACCCGTAATCACCTTTACTTCACCATTTGAACAAGAAAATAAGATGAGAAGATAATGAAAGAATTTTAGAGAGAGAAACAAGAGAGAGAAAGTAGAGAGAAAATGAGATGGTTGATTTACTTGCACAAAATACAAATGAGACCAACACTCTCTCCACACATGGAGAGGGGTATTTATATACCCTTTTGGCCAAATGGGCTTTTGCCATAGGCCGGGTTTAACGTTAACTTGGGCCGGGCTCGGGATAACTTTGGAACTTAGTCCAAGACGCGTACAATATTAGATTAATGTTCACGAGCCCTTTTACCCTTCTAGCCTATTACAATGCATATTAAATAAATGACCGAGACTTAATTTTCCTAATGAACGAACTTCATGTTCGACTCAATATTTTTGAGGCTAACAATCTCCCTCGAAGTGAGTTCATTGTGATACTCCTTTATGAGATCAAAGAGATTGCTTTTGTCGTTAAGCTCTTGTCTTTGTTTTGGTCTTTATCTTGTTGTAAGCTTGTTCCTTCATGCTTTGTGATCTTTGATCTTGAGCCTTTGTTATTGTCTTTCGACTTCGTTTTTAGTTCCGAGATCTTTAAATCTTTTCCTTGTTTGTCTTGATCGTCTTTGCCACCTTGCGATCTTGTGTCTTGACCAACATGCTCATACTTTGCATCATCTTGAAAGCTTGCTAACAAATTCCTTGATGACTTGGATATACTTGAAGGAAGATTATTGTATTTCAGAGTGTGGGAAGTCTTTGTTCTTTTAATTATGAGTTTCTTGATTCTTATGATCTCGATGCTTATAGTATGTCTTTGTAGTTTGAGCATGAGCATGTGGTAATGAATCCGACTTTAGCTGGAATGAGGCATCTCCATCTCCATCTTTATATGAATCCTGAAATAAAACAGTAGCAATAAAGCGTGTGGACGAATATGGCTTTGTCATTCGTTCGGATTTGGTTAGACCTTCGGTTCCGTGAGGACCGTTTTACAGTATAAATACTGTACCTGTGATCAGGTAGGTTCAATTTGGAAGAACCTCCTTGACAGGGTTTCCAGCTCAAAGTGTTAGATCCTCTAACGCGTATGCATTGGATTCACCGTACATGCTTGTTCTCAATACCGGAGCGTCTCAAAGCAGACAACACGGTAAGAGTGAATCAGATAGTTAATATCTTTCTGATTAAGTCGTCAATTTATTTACTGGAACAAGTTTGATTCACATAGAATCACACCATCGTTTCTTTCCAGTTGACACAAGTTTGATTCATATAGAATCACGCAAGTCACCTACCAAGAGCTTGTTTGATGTTGGCTCAAGCAGAACGCATGTTGCCCGTGAGTGCACCTACAGTGACTTCCTCAAATGTCAATGACTCTTAAAAATAATCCTTTACTATATATATATAATATATATAAATATATATAATAAGAATTATCAAAATATCAATTAAGAAGAGAGAGTAGTAAGTATTCCGTAAGGCTTCTAGAAGGAAAATTACTTTTGACCAAAGTAAAATCCAAAAAACCTTCCCGGGTCGTTTCCCGACGAGGCGTGAATTGAAAATCGAATGGTCAATATTTGATTTGGATTCTATTTCTATAAATAAAGTGCAAAAATAAGTAAAGACGAGCCTAAAACGAAAACAATTAAAGCTAAAACACGAAAAACGATAACGGGATTCACATCCCGTTCTTTAAAAACTTAAATTCTACAAATTTAACCCTAAAAATGCAAATTTAATTTTTTAACAATCCTAAATGATTAATAAAAATTATAAAAAAAGAATTATATTTTTTTTACTTTTATTTAATTTATTATGGATTATAAACTGTTTTTATCTAAATTAAATATTAAAAATACTAAACTAATTATAACAAATTTGAAAAAATTATGAAAAGTACTTTTAACAGTTGTAATCCTAGGAAAATTAAAATGAGGCCAACAACTTATCGCAATAAGCCGTAAATAAGCAAATAAGGGCTTAAAGCTAAAACTGGTAATAAGGTGGTAAATAATAAATTTTGCAAGGTATAACAAGATGTTGTTGGGTATGAGATCATAACCATAAAACCTTTTCCAAAGAGTATCAAGCACTTTAAGTCGATAAGATCACTTATTATTTTCACGATCACTTTTTAAATACCACTTTCCCCCTTATGTTAAATTTTAATTCACTTAGTTTGTGAAATACTCTTTATGATTTAAATTTGTCTTGAAATACCATGGGGGAAACTTTTATTTAGCATGAATTTATATGGAACATTAACTTGACTCCCCTCGATTTTACATATGTTTGCACCATAAAACAATGAACCAAAAAAGAAGTATGGGTTTGTTTAAAATGAATATAAAATTGAGGGTTAGCATTGTTGAGCACACAATTTTGAAAGATTATGAAATTGTCATTGAAGAATTCTTGAAAAATTGTGCTCAACCACCTAATCATCTTATAACAATCAATCTATTTAATATTCATTATTATTTCGTAGATGTTATTAAGACCTTTTATAATGTGTTGAATACATAAGAATTGTCATGTTATGATGTTCCAACATTCATTTAATACATTGTTTTTTCAGAAAAAACTCCCCCTCAAACTTTGACTCATTAATAAATGCACCATATATGTAGAATAATTGTCTTGTAAAACAATATGAGGGATTGAGTGTTGAACACACAATTTTGAAAGATTTTGAATCGTTATGAATAAATTCTTGAAAAATTGTGTTCAACTTTTTGAAAAACCAAATGTTAGAAGACTTCTCTTCTAACGCTAAGGATAAGCGCACTTATGCGTACACTCTCCTTTTTCGTTCGGGTCCGAGTTGCAATCTGAGTCGATTACAAACGTCATCTAAAAAAAATTAGAAATGACATGTTTTGAAAACATTTGAAACCCCTGTTCGAACTTCATTTACACGCCCGTGTCGATGTTAATCAACATTTCTAGGTACGTAAATGTTATCGATTCCAAGAGACATGTCGAGAAGAATATTTTTTGAAACATTTTCTTATTTTTTGATTTTGTATTTTCTTTTTGAAATATTATAGTTTTGTATTTTTCTTTTTTCAAAAATATGTACATGGTGATGTTTGATGAGGTATCAAGCAGATTCATTTGTCAGAACCTCCAGTTCAGCTGGAGTCAAACATCTCATACCAATTCGCCTGACAAGATACTTAAACCTATCTTCGGATAGGGCTTTAGTAAACATATCAGCCAATTGGTATTCAGTTCTGACAAAGTACAATTCAATTATACCGTTTTCAACATGTTCCTTAATGAAATGATACCGGGTATGGATATGCTTGGTACGGGAGTGCTGCACGGGGTTGCATGAGATTGTTATGGCTGACTGAGAGTCGCAATACAACGGTATTTTGTTGTAGTTAAAGCCATAATCTTGAAGATGTGTCCTCATCCACATTACTTGAGCACAACTTGCAGATAACACCATGTATTCAGCCTCTGTGGATGACATTGCAATACAGTCTTGCTTCTTTGAAATCCAGCTGACTAACTTATCACCTAGGAACTGTATTCCCCCAGAAGTGCTTTTGCAAGTATCAACGCAACCGGCGTGATCGACATCTAAAAAAGCTGTTAGTTAAAAGCCAGAACCCTTCGGATACCAGATTCCCATGTTAATGGTACCTCTTAAGTATCAAAAGATCCTTTTAACTCCTTTGAGGTGGTTTTCAGTCTTGGTCTTGTTGATATCTTGCACAATAACAAAATTGCTAGCACTATGTCTGGTCTGCTAGTTGTCAGATACATGAGTGACCCGATTTTACTATGTAGTCAGTTTGGGTCTACGTGGTTCACCTACTTAAGTCTGCATCTAATTTCGGTTTTGTAAGCATTGGTGTACCAATGCTTGTCTTTTTCCTACCATGTTTTTTAAAGAATACTTAAGGTGTACTTGGCCCATGATTGATAAAATACCTCATGGGGATTGTGTGGATTGAAGTCCTAAAAGAATTTCATTTCCACCATTTAGGAACATCTCAAATTACTGTGCATTAATTTTCTAAATCGTTTAGGAAATTTAGGGTTTGTGGAACCCAAAAATAATGTCATCAAAGTATATTTGCACCAAGTAGAAAATGTATCCCCGTATCTTTATCTGAATAGGGTTGGGGTCAATGATACCTTAGTAAAACCTTTAGAAAATCAAGATTTTTGAGAGTTTATCATACAAGGCTCTCGGAGCTTGTTTTAATCCATATTTTAAAGCTTTCTATTAGACGGTAAACTTTTTCTGGATGATCAAGTCAACGATATCCGGCTGGTTGTTGCAACATAAACCTCCTACTTCAATTGGGACCATTAAGGAATTGCCGTTTTTCACGTCTATCTGGATAAATTGGAAAAAGACTTGTGTGCAAGCATTATGCGACAAAAATCCCTGACAGCCCTTCCAAGCAAGCAACTGTGAAAATGATCTTCGAAATCAAATACCCTCTTCCTGAGCATTAACCTTTGCTACAAGTCGTGCTTTTGCTTGGAATTACAGTTTGTCTTCATCCTTTTTGTTTTTCCATAACCACTTAGCTTGATTAACTTCTTGCCAAAAAGGATTTGTAAAAGATGTTCCCAGACTTGTAGTCTGTCAAATGATGATGGTTATTCTGCATTGCTTCTTTCCTTGCAGTATCAACCTTTGTGTCCTTAACGTTTTGTCGATGTACAACATAACTCACGGTGATGTGCGACATACACATTTCAGGATCTGTTGCAAGTTGTCATCTTGTTTGCACTGGCTTGGATGGATTTCCATGAACTTGAGTTAACGGGTGATCTTTTGTCCATCGGTATTCGGAATCTTGAGGTTGATTGAAGGTATGCACATTTGAATTACCAATATTGCGTGAGGAAGGACTTCGTCAATTTCTTTTGTATCCCGGTGTACAGAAAGGATTGGTAATTTCTGCTTGATTATTGTTTTCCTCAGCATGAACATTTGTTGGAGTTGTCGGTTCTGATGTAGGTTGAATATGCGTTGAAGGTAGTGTGTCTTTTTGAATAGAATTGTCGGTGGGAGAAGAAGACTTGTTGACACGAGAAGTACCATCATTGAAAAATTCATCGTACAAAGGACCAAAAAGAAGATCCAACTCCTGTTGTGATGGAACTGTTGTATTTGCTGAAGGAGAAACATTTTGTAGTTCTGGTGCGAGGTCAGGGTTGTCATATCTGGACGCCTTTTGGCCGTTGAGGAAACGAGGCCCAAAAGTGTGTCATTAGCATACAGACGTCTCTGACATCTTTTTATCTATCATATCTGGATGTATGGATTCATACTATCAATATTGCTTAAAATATTGGTGACATTTCTGGAATTACAATAGTTAGTTATAGTGTGTCAGTAGGGACTAATAATGGTCAAGGTACAATAGTTATGGTGTACTAGGACTTTAAATTACCTCATCCATTCTTCCATGGAGGGGTGAGATAAACAGTGTCTCATAAGTGTGTGTTGTTTCTATCTCTAGAAAACACACACACTCTTTCCTTTCTCTCTCTAATAAAATGGCTTACTTACATTTCTATCCTCCCTGACCTTCGGATCGTCTTAAGCGAAATATGTCGATTCGCGCATTAGGTGGGCATGTGACCGACTTTGGGCATGTGACTGAATTTGGGAATATGATCATCAAGACAAATCAAAACATAAAACACCAAAGCAAACACAACACTTAATGCCAAAACGATCCTGAAAAGATTCACTAAAACGACAAACGGCTAAAGATTCGGACTACGATGTCAAGTGATTACGAAGTTGATTTGGTATCCCTTATTTGAGATTGAAGTTGAGTTTCACGAAGGCGTCTGCTTATTTCATCATCGAGACTTTCCTTTATATTTTGCTATCCCTTTTTCTTAAACCCAATTCTCGATTGTTGACTTGCTTGAAACGTATTTACAGCTTATGATTAAGACTTGAATTATCTAGTTACCAGAAGTCAGGGGTGGTTGGTTGCAGACCTGGTTAACTATCACTTAAAGGAGTTACATTGTAGTATGTCTGTGCACACGCAGATGCGATGTGGATTATTTCCAAGGAGGTGTTGTACTTCTTTTACTTGCTGCGCTGGGTATAGAGTACTTATGATTTAATTTGCACCGTTTCTTATTCAACAACAATTCAAGCTTAAGTAACAAATTTGGGGGTTTGACTTCATTTTTCATGTTGGTATATCGGGTTTACTTCACCAAGTGATCACAACAATAGCCGACAGAATACGAGGTTGGTAAGTTAGCTAGAGAGTTTAAAGGTTGAGATGTAATCAGCAATTCTCACGGGATATTATTGTCCCATTCCAAGACAAAGGTACTTCACCGTCTAAGCAAAATTCTCAAAGTTCTTCAACAACATTCATATACAAGACCTTGATTATACCAAGTTTTCTTGATTCTTGCTTCATCTCCTCTATGGTTTCTGAAGACAAGAGGGCAATGCTTTGTTTGGATTTCCAGATTTGTGCTCAAGACAAGAACTTCTCGAGTATATGTGCGTACACAATAATGATGCTTCTGAGAGTTCGCAACCATCATGGGGGAAAATGTGTATATCCGGGGATCTTAGTAGACTTTGATGTTACACATGTTAAACTTCAGGGGAAGTAGTGTATACTACTGTACTTAGGGCAATTGGTTTATGAAGTATACTGCATACGTGAGAAGAATTGATGCTGATTTCTCGCATGCACCCCCGAACGAATATTCACCAAGCCCTAATGACAAGAAGTAGTGGTCGTTGGTGTGGTTTGACTTCTACAAAATTCCGTTGTGCACGTCAATGACAAGTAGAAGATTGTTCAAGCTGCAACAAAGTTTCAGAATCTGCTCAAGATAGGGATGTTGGTTTGGGGGGAAGCTGATTTAGAAACTTCGCCAAAAAGGAGTCTATGAAGAAAGCTTTTTAAGACATGCTGCATGAATTGGGGGGAAGTTAATCCAGTTCATGCATACTACAATGGTTCATGTTCAAGTAAAGACAATGAAGTTCAAGCTGGAGTATAAGTTTTAAGACCAGGAGGACTCAGAAGACATCTTCAGCTTTGGAAGCGCTTTGGAAGACTTTATTTGTGTTGTATTTGTACTTGATAGGAACATTGTAAGTAATTCCACATGTCCACGTATTGGGGGAAGATTGTTAGCCTTAAAATATGGTGACAGATCAGAATTACATTAGTTTTCATTAGGCAAGAACTATAGGGACTAGAATTGTTAAGTTAGTATAGTGTCCCTTGTCTTGACCTATATATACCCCCTCCATACTTCCATGGAGGGGTGAGGACTCATTTTTTTAAAAAGAGTGTGTGTTCTTGTTTCTCTCTCTAGACACACACCTCTTCCCATATTTTTCCTTTCTCTCTAATAATATGGCTAAACATTTGTTCAATCCTCCCCGACCTCCGGATGTTTCTTGTTAGCTAGTGATTTCTTATTATAACAATTATCCTTTTACACGTTTGTAAAGCCTATTAGGGTTTCCTTGGTGTATAAAAGGAACCCGCCAAACAACGTGATTCACAGGTAACTTGTTGGTTGACACAGAGTTAACAGGTGTCGAGTTTGACCCGGATTTTCATAAAAGTGAAGCCCTGATGAAGATAAGCATATGAAACAGCTGGAGTCATTTCAAGTTTTTGTCTTTTACATCATTTTAATATTCAAACATTTGTGTTTTGTTGCTTCATTACGATGGTGCATTAAGGTTTCTATAAACACCCGCGTATATTTATGTTTTTTTAATAATTGAATGACTATGTTTGGATGCATTGCTTAAATTATCAACATTTATCTACTCTTTGTATGAATGTGTGATATTCTTTTATTAGTTTAGACAGTCTAGACAACTTCGATATCATTTAAACGTGTATAAATCTTTACCAAGTAATCATAATCATAATAAACCCGTGTAATATTACCAAACTCTACTTTACAAATTGGATTTTATATAACTTATGTGTAATATTTGATTTTATAAAATTGATGAAAAAAAAGAATTTTTGATCCCATTACAATTGATGTAACAATCAATAGCTATGCGATAATTGATACCGTTTATGTAGTGTCGTCTATTAGGCAGTTATCTAGGATTATGTATTTGACTGTTTTTTTGTTTCAAACCTAACCCATGTTAATGTAGTGTATGAATGTATGGTATGGGGTTTTAGTTAACAAGTATCGGTTTGTAAAAAGTATTCTACTTTTCTTTCTTATTTTGGTGATACACAAATACTGTAAGGAGTATCAACGTTTGAATGTTTTGAAATTAAGCGTCTTAACACTTGAAAGTTATCCATATGCGTCTTAACACTTGAAACGAAGTAAGTGTATAGTTTCATACCTGAATATTTGACCACGTAACAAATATGTTTTCATAAAAAAATATTTCAAAACATAATTTAAAGTTGATCAAACACAACATTAAAGTATCTATAAAATTTCTAACATTGAATTTTTTTCGTGTAACATTCCGTAGTCAATCAGAGACCTATATTTTTTTCTAAATTTGGTAGGTTCTTGCCAAATCGTGTAATTGTTAAACTGATTTGATTCATTTAAATGTCAAACTTTACAACTAATATCTTTGATCTCTCATTTATTATTATTATTATATATCTATATATATTCTCAATTCCTATTTCCAAAAAATGTTAGTATCTACTACTATATATATACAACCAAATCAAACATTCCTACATCCTCCAACAATGGTGAACACAGACTCCCTCAAGGTACATTATAATGTTATACTACCTATCATCTTTGTTTAAAAACACATCACTGAAAACGTATTTGTTATATAAACTGATACATTTGCAGGTAACCAAAGAAGACAAGATAATTGGTTCATCCATCCCTCCAGTGATTCATACGTCAGATTTTGAAGTGGGTCACCTCAAATTTAAACGTCGACGACTAATGAAAAATGGCAGCTTTGTACACAAAAATGTTGTTGAAAATATATCATTAGACGACGAAAGAACATTATCTAATGAAAAATCGGTAAAAGTTTAATGTGCTTTTTCTGATTTTGAATTATATTTTAATTATCATTATTTGTTTAATGTAATTCATGTTTCCTATATAATTTAGGTTTCTGATGATCAGTCACCTATAAGTTTCAGACGACGAACTAAAAAGTCAATGTCTTCTCTATCTAAATGCAAAACATTTATTGTTATTGATGTGAGTACTGATGAGGAGTTCGAAATTAATAACACTATTGACGATTGTGATACCAATGAGCAAGCTCATGTTGCGGTTGAAAATACAAACATGAATAATAGTGATGATGATGTTGGAATTGATATACAACATTCGGAAAGTGTTAGTGATGAAGAAATGGATAAGGAAGATGATTTGGAGGATTTCATTAATGAAGAAAGTGTTAGCTACTTGGTACAAAGAAAGAAATGGCAGAAGAGAAAAACCAAAACAATGCCAATGATCATGATATTGAGGTTAGAAATTATTTTCGTTTGTATGTAAACTTGATAAATTGTGCTACGTACTACTGGTTCATTTGTTTTTTTTGCTTATCCGCATTCACACTACTTCTTTTTTGGTTTTTTTTTTGCTTATCCTTATTCACACTACTTCTGTTTGCTTATCGATGGTTTATGTACGTATTTAAGTTGCGTTCTTACTTAAATTTAAACAAATATAGTTACGACTTAGTAGCCTTTGTGAGTATGTTTATGCCTTTGTGATACGATCTACTAATATACATGATTTATGAACCTGTTTATCTCTATGAACCTGTTTATCTCTGTGCTTATGTATTTGTTTCTATGAGCGGGTTCTGTACTTTATGGTTTACTTGATAAGTTAATTTACACTTGTGAGTGCACAAACTAAGTATTTTAATGATTAATATAAATTAATATAAATGCGTATCATAAAATGTGTAATACTGTTCATCAATTATTCACTTAATACTATATATTTTTGTTTTTGGAATAATCTTTTTTTTCATACTTGATAAATTTATAGTTTATTGATTTTTGGTCCAATTCGTATTTCTTGGGTCATGATGCATTTTCTATGATGTTATTTTGGTTTTTCTTAAATATTTGCACGTATTGTAAAGATAGTAAAGATTGAAGGTCTAACGGTAACTTCTGTATTCGTTATTATTATTGATAATGTTGTGCAGTTGTACTTGAATTTGAATACCAGGAAATGGATAACCTATCACGTACTGTACTTGTGAATATAAAGTGAAAACGAAAACTATTACAATTATGTATTTCCAGATATCTATCCCTTTGATTCTTGTAGATGCAACATTTTAAGGTTAGAAACATGCTGCTAAGTTTTACTCATTTACTTCACGGATATGGCCACTGTAACTGATTCAGCTGCTATTATTTACTCACTCAACAAACTTCTTACCTGCCTTTATATGAACAAAACATAAGAAAAAACTACATAAAAAGCTAGACGTTATTGATTTATTATACGTATATAAAACATAAAAAACTGTAGTATATTATCATGTAAGTTAAACATGGTGTTTGACATGAGTATTTACCTGATTTGGCTATAAAGGAGTTCTTTTAAGTTTGAATACTATAGTAATGTAACTATTATCCCTTTTTGTAGTTTGAAGACATGATGATTGGCATTACACAATCTAGCACTAGTATATTGACTCCCATTCATGTTGATTTAAATAAAGGTATGATGTGTTTTTGGTTTTAATATTGATATATTATATATTATTGTTTTTTAAAAAGTTTTAATTCACGTTCCTATGATTCAATCTCTGTAGGAACCAATGTAAGTGTAGACTCAGCTATTCTAAAAAAACAAGAGTACCAGAAAAATTATTTCCAAAAACGTAAACAAAAGAAAATAGCAGAAGCAAATGCTAACAAGGAGGCACATATACCGATTATAGCTACACAAAATCTTTCGGCCTTGACATATGAACCAACCCACTTAAATTTCACTCCTAATAGGATACCGTTTGGAACATTACACAATATCATAAATATAAATGACCCTAAGAAAAATCTCCCGTTACAAACACCATCGCTTCATAACTTGTCCAGCAATAATAAAAACCAAACACCATTACAAACACCACGTTCCTATGGTACACCCTCTTTAGGAAAAAAATATAAGTGTAGACCAAACTACTCCAAAAAGACGAGAGTACCAAAAAAGTTATTACCAACGATGTAAACAAAAGAAAATAGCAGAAGCAAATGCTAACATGGAACCAAGGACATCGGTCAGAGCTACACAAAATCTTTCGGCGTTGACATGTGAACCAACTCACTTAAATGTCACTCCTAGGAGGTTACCGTTAGGAACATTACACAATATCATACATACAAATGGCCCTCACCAAAACCCGTCGTTACAAACACCATCGGTTCATAACCTGTCCACCAATAAAGAAAACGTAACACCATTACAAACACTACGTTCCTATGGTACAAACTATGTAGGAACAAATGCTAACATGGAACCAGAGACACTGGTCGGATCTACATAAAATCTTTCGGCATTGACATGTGAAACCACGTTAGGTAAAAAATTGTACATACTGTTCTTCTTTAAGGAATTTTGTATTATGTTACTAATACATGTTTTACATTTCAAACCAGATCATCCACATGGTAATAACGTATTGTTACCCCTATTTGATCAAGAGTACAACTAAATTACGGATGGTAAGCTTCATTAAATAAATCCCAACATCGCTCTTTACCGCTTGTATTTATATTATACTATACCTTTGTAGGAAACAATGTTGGTGTATCCCCAACCATTCAGTCAAGGAAAGAATACCACAAAAGTTATTACCAGCACCATAAACAAAAGAATATAGCCACTGATGTTAGTGAAGAAGATAATATTTCTCAAGACGATCCGTATGATTTTGTGTACAATGGGCTTCCTCAAGAGCATTTCCTATTAAAGCAGCAACCACCATGTGTCATTTGTGGAGCAAAGAAAATACAATACGAGTTCCCTACTTTTTGTTGCATGAATGGGAAAACGACTTTGCAGCCCTTAGACATTCCTCCAAAACTATACAACCTATTCACGTCGCAATGTCAGTTAGGAAAGATGTTTAGGAAAAACATACGTGCGTACAATACAAACTTTTCCTTTGCATCCATGGGTGTAAACTTGGACAAAAGATACGGCATTAGTGGCTCTGGAGTATATACTTTTCGTGTACAAGGAGGTATATATCATAAAGTTGATCAGTTGGTTCCTAGAGACGGAGAGCCAAGGTACTTGCAGTTGTACTTTTATGACCCGGAATCTGAATTTGAGCACAGGTTAAAATGGCCTAATCTTGATAGAGAGATTGTTACGATATTATCACGTGTTCTTGCACCAAACGAATTAGTAGTTCGGTTCGGTTCGCTTTGGAAAATTTGGTTCGGTAATTATTTCGGTTTGGTTGTTTTTGTTCGGTTTGGTTTTGGTTTTCGGTTACTTCGGTTATATCGGTTTTTCTTCTATGATTAGCAGCTTGGTCACTTATATTCTAGACAATCGACACTAACCAAAGTCACGTTATTGTGATATAAGTGATTATTTTTGCCATAATCGCATAAAGGCCATTACATTTTAATATGATAAGCACTAATAAATATGGAACAAATTAAAAAAAACAACTTGAATCGCCTTACTAATATTATGTTTGGACATTTTTGTTTTGACTTGAATCATAACTATTTTTTTAATCGGCCGCTATTGCATATCGTTTTTTTATTTTGACCCAAACAATCTATTATGAACGTTACACGAAAAAAGTACCACAAAATTGCATATCCTTTATCGGCCGCTGGGGATTTTCCGTGCTTGCCCGGGTATTCGCCTAGTACTACATAACTTCAATTTTTTTAAACACAACTTTACATTATATACTGTTAATACAAATGTCTAAAAACGTTATTTATATTTTTCGACTTCTATACGTTTTGATAAACACAAAATGTAAAAACATTCTACGTAAAATTAAACATAAACAAGATATTAGTCGTAAATTTCTATTTCGACGTAAAAACTTCAAGTATATACAAACAAATGATTAATTTGAATGATCAAAGAAATACATTTTTATCTTAAACATTACATTTTTACAAATGTAACAAAACCTTTTTACAAAAATAAATTAGACAAAATATTTTTGTAATTAAAAGAAATGTTTTATTCAAATATATATTTGAAATCAGTTTTTTCCCCAAAATAAAAAAAACCGCACTAGAAAACATTTCCCCACAAGAGGACAAAATCAGGAGCGTCCTATAATAGGACGGCCCCTGATAGGTGTGGGCGGCCCCCTGATTGATCAGGGGTCCGCCATGCATAGATAAGGGACCAGCTGGAAAATCAGTCCCCATCTTTGCCTATAAATAGTGGATTGTTCAACAATATTTAACCACCTATTTGCACTCAGTTTCTTACTGTTCTAAATCAGCAAACATATTTTTTAGTCTTTGATCATTTAACTTGTATAAACATTTATTTACAAGTGATCCAATCCTTCCTCTCCAAGTACAAGAGAAGAATACTCGTAATCGTCAAGATACGTAGTATTATAGACTAATTTGTGCATGCGTAACATTGTTATGATCTTGTTGTATATTGTACATCAACCACATCTCTTTTATTCTTGTGTACTAGATAGAGCGGGTAGATCGTGTTAGTATTTTTAGGTGTAAAAATACGTGAGTAAGCGGTTAGTATTTTAGTCCTCAAAATACGCTTGTGAGTGGTAGATTAGTTCTAGCTAAGTTTAAAACTTGACATTTGGCTTAGTGTCAGAAATTGGTGTAAGTTACTTGTGTACGGTTTTCTTCGCCTGAAGGGAGTTTGTTGACATAGTGAAAGTGAGTTGGATACTCGGGGAGTAGAGTATGGCGAAGAGGTGCTTTGTTACCGAACCACTATAATTCATCGTGTTGTGGTTTGGTCTACTTTCGTCTTGTACTTTATATTTCATAGTTAATATTCTTTGTGTATATATATATTAATTGTGTTCATATATTGTGTACATGTGATCGCACTTAAACTCGGATCTAAGCTTTTCTAAAAAAACTTAGTCAAATCTTAAAAAAGGTAAACTATTTAACCTCCCTTAGGGAATGATGTCGAAGAAGAAATTTTAGAAATTGACGAAATAGTCAATGTTAAGGAATCTAAGAGTCATCCTTTAGAAAATGTCATAGGAAACTTAAACCAAAGAACCATTAGATCTCAAACCCAAAACAAAAGTAATTTCTTTTGTTTTATCTCAGCTATAAAACGCAAAAATGACGGTGAAGCATTAAAGGAAGAAAGTTGGGTAGTTGCCATGCAAGAAGAATTACATCAATTCACCGCAAATGATGTTTTGGAGTTAGTTCCAAATCCTAAGTCAATGATGATTATAGGAACTAAGTGGGTATTTAGAAATAAGCTTGACGAAAATAGAATCGTGTCTAGAAATAAAGCTAGATTAGTTGCACAAGGTTATAATCAACAAGAAGGAATTGATTATGACGAGACATATGCTCTGGTAGCTAGATTAGAATCAATTAGGATTTTATTAGCTTATGCATGTGCGTTAGATTTTAAATTATTCCAAGTGGACATATAAAGTGATTCCTAAATGGTTTTATCAATAAAGAGGTACACGTGGCACAACCTCCGGGATTCATTGATTTCGAAAAACCAAATCATGTTTATAAACTTAAGAAAGCTTTGTATGGTCTTAAACAAGCTCCTAAAGCTTGGTACGATATGTTAAAGGCTTTTCTTATTAATCATGAATATAACATGGGAAAGGTAGATAACACACTTTTTACAAAGAAGAAAGGTTCAAATCTCATTATTGTTCAAATATATGTCGACGACATTATATTCGGTTCAACTTATCAAGAGTTGTATGATGACTTCTCCAAAATCATGCACGATGAGTTTGAAATGAGCATGATGGGTGAACTAAACTCCTTTCTTGGTTTACAACTAAAACAATTAGAAGATGGTATCTTCTTTAATCAATCTAAATATATTAAAGAAATGATTAATAAATTTGGATTAGAAGATTCTAAACCAATGAAAACGCCCATGCCCTCATATACGAAACTCACTTAAGATGAAGAAGGTGAGTCCGTAGACATCACTAAGTAAATGGGCATGATAGGTAGTTTATTATATCTAATCGCAAGTAGGCCCGGTATCATGTTTAGTGTCTCCCTTATGTGCTGGCATCCAACGAGGATACCAAAACCCACACACGAACAAACGCCCCCGCCCACCCACCCACCGTGACACTCCGTACCAAAAACCCCGGATTACCACCGGGATGAGTGAACCTACCCCTTGTGTGCCCCCAACCACCAAGGCACAACCAACCCCCACACCACCACAACAAAAAAACCCTCAGATCCCCCCCCCCCTCCAAACCTCAACGCACCCAAACCACGGAAAGACCGGGTAACCGTACCACATCGGCCCCTAAACGCAACACAACCCCACCACTCACCACTCTCCACAACCACCCGCCATGAGTCCGATGGTAAAGTATTATATCTAATCGCAAGTAAGCCCGGTATCATGTTTAGTGTCTCCCTTTGTGCATGCTTCCACGAGGATCCCAAAACCTCTCATCTTGAGGCGGTTAAGTGTATCTTCCGATACATTAAAGGCACTACATACTTTGGATTATGGTATCTTAAGGGGTTTGGTATAGAAACTGTAGTATATGCCGACTCTAATCATGCGGGAGATTACTAGGATCGAAAAAGCACTAGCGGTATTTGTACATTTATGAGATGTTGTTTAACATCTTGGTTTTTGTAGAAGCAACCCGCTATTGTTATCTCCACTACCGAAGCCGAATACGTAAGCGCCGGAAAGGCATGTCAACAAGCATTATGGATGAAACACGCTCTTATCGACTACGACATCCACCTCGATGAAATTTCGACTATGTACGACAACAAATGACCCATCGACTTAAGCAAAAACCCCGTGCAACACTCGCGTACAAAACACGTTGAAATCCATCATCATTTCCTTCGCGAAAACGTCCAAAAAGGAAATATTTCCATCGAAAAGGTTCCGTCGGAAGACAACATCGCCGACATGCTCACTAAACCACTCAAACGTGAACTGTTTAATTATTTGCGTATAGGTCTAGGAATGATGGAACAAATCTCGTAAATGTCACATTTTCTTTTTAATAGTCTCGTCACTATTAAATTTATTCCAATAAATCACGACAACCTAATTATTTAATCCGAAATGCATAAGTATTTTTAATTCGCGAAAAGCAAATTAAAATGTCTCTCCTTCGTCAAAATCTGTCAAAATTCTTCAAAGCCCAAAACCAAAATTTGGCCCAGCAGGTGCGAGCCCCCTTATCGATTGGGGCGGTCCAATAGCTACCAAAGCCGCCCCCAATCGATCTAGGACCGGCTGACGACAGAACCAAACACCCTTATTTTGTTTCTTATTTTCACAAAACACAAAAACAAACAGCCCTTCCCATTCTGCTAGTGCAAGTGACGAAAGAACCAACTCAAAACATCAAAATCCAATCTTATAACTCGAAATCAAGGCAATTTCACAAAGGGAAAAATATAAGCATCATCATTAACAACAACTATTGTAAGTATTTTCACCAATGTCTATGGATTAATTTTGCACAAAATCAAAAATTGAGGAATTTCAACTTTTCTTGTGTTTTAGTGTAATTAAGACTATGATTATACACTGTATAACTATTATGCTTCCCATAGACGTAGGATTTTCATAATTGTGGATGCTTGAAATTTTCAAAATATATAAAAATCCCAATTCGTTTTCAAAAATTTTCTCACGACTAAGAACATCATGAAAATGTTTTCGTGCGTTGTTAATGCGTTCTAAAAATGATTTTGCATGCATACACGATGAACTCGTGATTGTTGCCGAAATATGTAATCTAATATATATTTTTTGACACATTCGGTAGAGCGAAAATGAATAAAGGAGCGTTTGGATTATTTCTTAGGTTTTATTTTTAGAGTCGAAATAATCGCATCTTCACACTTGTTGCATATAGACACACACTAAGCATCAATTTTTGATGTTTTGATCTCGTTATATATTTATTTATATGATTGGACTATTATTTATTTTTATTGTTGTTGTTAAATATAGGGGAAAAATATGCCTCGTGCAATTGCCGGTGACAACAAATACACCCGTGCTTATATTCCAAAAATATATGATATACCAAACATACCATCCTCCATTGCCAAATTTTATAAACCAATCGAAAACCGTTGTATTTGTTGGTTTGCGTTCATGTCACACGAATATTTATACGGCTAGAAATACGTGAGCCTACGGGGTCACACACGTTATACATTTAGGTATCATTCTATTAATGTTAATAATAATAATATAATTGTATATTTATTATTTATATTAATATATGATTTGACGAATAAAAACTCACGGTCGTTAATTAGTTAATTAATTGTAACTAACTAATAAGGCTTTTTAATTAATGGGTAATTAAATGTGATTAACCATAAATAATTAGAAAAGTTAAAAGTCAACCTCAAGGGGTGTTTGGCTTATGTTTGACCGGCCACAAGGACCCAAGGGGGTTGGATTGGGCTTTGAGCTATCTTTTTCTATAAGGAATGTAATTTAGGTAAACCCTAAATTAATCCCTATATAAGGAGGATCCTAGAGCTCATAATTCTTATCCCTTCCCTCTCTTCTCTCTGGTTCGATCGCAGGAAACAACCCAAAAGGGTTTTTCAGTTTCAATTTTATTAGTGTTTACATATTCGTTAGTCAAGAACTAGTATTCGGGTGATAGTGCTTGACGTGTAGTGTATGAACCGCGTGGAGGTTACTTACTTTAGTAACTTGGAGTAGTTTTCGGTAAACACGTTTATTACACACGTGCGTGTACTTCAAGAATCTTGCGTTCGTCACTAGCTTGATTGATAACGGTATGTTTTCTTATTTATGTTTTTATGTGTTAATTATTTATGCTATATGAATAATATCCGCTGCGTATATGTGTAATATTACGATTATTTGATAACAATTTCCAACAGTGGCATCACGAGCCATATCATATAGCGTAGTAATTACATAAAAACAAAAATTATATGTAAAATATGACGCCTATATATGTGTAGTTGTTGCTTTTTTATGTGAAATTTTATTTTAGGAAATTATTTAGAGAAATAATCTTGCTTGAAATTGGTCACATAATTAAGGTAATAATATATAGGGATATATTTTATATGATTTATCTAAAAAGCTTAAATTGGTTTAAATTGCGTTTTAGATCTGATATAAATATTTGTTGCTTATTTACCCTGTTATAAATTGTCAACCATGGATTACATGCATGTAACCCATAGTTTATGAAGTTTAAATATCTATATGCATGAGAATTTGTTATATGAATTATTTAATTGCAATATTAGGGAAGACCCCTTGTTGAATTAATTGCGTAACTGATTCTAGTTTAGTATGATTAATTTTGCTTAATATGTTTTGCATGTTTTATATTTGAGGCGTTTTATAACTATGCAAAAACGATTTTCAAAATTAATATGGACTAAAAGTGCATGATGTTTATTGTGTGTATATTGATACATACACTTTGCAATATCATGAACTATATACGTAAATTTTGTCATTTTTCTTGCAAACGTTCTATAACGTAGGGGTTTAGTGGTTTCCGCAAGGGAACCCGCGACGGAACATGCAAGAATACACAAAATTTACTTAAATGGTTTTAACAGTATTTTAAGTATATCGTTAATCGTTACTAGGGTTTGATTATTTCTCATGGGGAGTTAACCTTATCCGTAGTAAGATCTCTTATACTTTGAAATATTATAAATAATGGCAACCCTAATTTTATAAATGGCATGAAAATTTATAAAATTGAGGGATTTATAGAAAGTTTTAAAACAAACAAAAATGGAAAGGTTTTAAAATAAACAAGTGTTATAAGGTTGTATGCATGCTTCCTTATACACAAATTTTGATAACACTGTTTTATCAATTTATACCCTAAAAAGATAAGTCGGTGCCACCCAAGTATGAAATCACTTGAGTTTGTTCTTTTACTCTAAGACAGTCTTATGTGAATTTGCAAAACAAGGTAATATAACAATCGTATGGTCAAACCTGAGACTGTAAAATTACGCATAGAGTATTGGACGACTTATATCGAGTATGGTTGGTCAGACCTTTGACCCGAGGCACAAGATAGGGTGAAGCATGCTACTTGACATTATAATTCTGGATTATATTGCCTTGTGCCCTATAAAACTAAAAGTTACACATGTTAGCAATTATCACCCGATGATTACCTTTTGAGTTATACCATTTCTAGTAGATCAACAACATTAATGGTATATCGCCAAGTTAGATCTTAGACTCTTGATAAAATTAATTGTTTATTTTTGCAATAAACATAGGTAGTTAATTTTATAAGAGATAATTATCAAAAATACTAATATTTTCTGAACTTTTGATTGTTTTATAGATGGTTGTTGCTGCCCAAAACACAAACAATACGACTAGAAAGAATGCTAGCGAGATCTCACCGCCGCCTAAGAGAGATAATTCGGCAAAGGACTCTATCTGCCACCACTATAAGGAGGTTGGTCACTGGAGGAGGAATTTTTCGTCCTACCATGCTGAGTTGAAGAATAGAAAGAATGTTAGCGAGGCCAGTACTTCAGGTATCTTCACTATAGAACTCTATACTTTTTTCTAATAACACTTGGGTGTATGATACGGGTTGTAGAACTCATATCTGTAATACTTCTTAGGGACTTAGAAGAAGCAGGAAGTTAAAACATGGAGCTTTAAACCTGTATAAGGGAAATGGAATGCGTGCATTCGTTGAAGCTATCAAGAGTTTTGATTTAATTCTTCCTAGTGGTTTAATAATTATATTAGACAACTGTCATTTCACACCTACTATTACTAGGGGTGTTGTTTCAATTTCTCGTTTGGTTAAAAATGGTTATATTCATACGTTTACGAATTATGGTATTTCTGTTTCCAAAGATAATCTGTTTTATTTTAATGCAATTCCACGTGATGGTATTTATAAAATATATAACACCCCGTGTTTTAGGGTCATTTACGACGTCAATAAATTCACTATGTATTTTTAGTATTGTACGCGTCTGCTTTAATTAAATGTTTACATCAAGCAAGTGTTAAGTAATTATTTTGAGGATAATTATTAACTTTGTTCATTTTATTTTATTGGTTACGTAAATTATTTACGTTTCGCGATAAAATTGCATTTAGGCATACCCGGAACCACCACAATTAATCTACGCTTCAACAAATAACCATTTTTTTATATCCAATGCTCAAAGTTTTTATAAAACTTTACCCATGTGTATCAAATGGGATGCCCCATTTAAAAGAAATCAACAAGACTTATACAACTTGCAAGTATACACTTTAATGAATAACATTACACTTTCACATTTACTTACACTTTATACTTTCAAAAGTGCAAGTATAATACTTTCATTTTGCTAGCTAGATATTTCTTCCATAATTTCATGGGATGATTCACACATTAGGGAACATAGGAACATAAGAATTAAAGGGAGGAACTTGTACAACATAAGAGTTAGCGAAGACTTAAACTGTGACTGTGGTTTTTGACCACTAGTCACCCCCTTTTTGCTCATCTTGCCCCCCCCCCTTGACCATTTGGTCTTTGTATAACTTATTTCACTAGCTTATATTACTTGTATCTCATACACACTAGTAAACATAACATACACTCTCTCATTACTTAGCCAAAAATCAAAACTATCCCTCTTTTTCTCTTGCATAAGCCACGACAACAAACCCCCCTTTTAAATAATCCATAGCTTGATTTTCTAAGACCATACAAGCACTCATACATCATTCCTATGATAACCTAAGGTGTTTTCAAGGATTGGTTAAGCATTTACAAGTGTTGAAGCAAGAAAGGGAAGCTAGGGTTTCACTTGGTTAATTAGGGTTTTCTTGGTTGTGAAAGCTTGGGTTTGTAATCTAAACAAGGGTTTAGATTGTGTTGACCATCATCACACTACATACTAAGGTTATCTAAAAGCCCTAATCATTTCATAATTTTGATTTTATGTGTATATATGTTCTATGTAGTAAAATCACCATTAGGATACTTTTGAACATGTAAAATGGATTTTTACTTGTGATTATGGTTTTGTACACTTTTACATATGTTATGATGTTGATAATATCATGTTATAATGAGATTATAAGTCTTGTACACTCTTGGGTTATGTATAAAATGTTTATGTACAAACTTGTTAATTTAGGGTTACTTAATAACTTGTAATTAAAAGTTACCTAATAAGTTGTGATTTAAAGGTGTTATTAAGGACTTGATACTATGGACTCATGGACAAAATATGGACATTATTATATGTAACATATATGATAAATAAGGTTATGGAGGATTGTGGTAATTTACTAGGTTGAAAAATACATAAAACAAGTTATATAAATAAGTATACATATTGATTTCAAAGGGGCTGTTTTGGTTCGTGTATGGTAACAGCCATATTATGTTTTATAAATATAGCACACCTCATGACGATTCCAAATATGTAAAGAACTCGAAAAACCGCCTTATAACGAAAAAGATACGGCAAATATACGTTTTACGTTAACTAAATGCGTTATAAAAGAGATTTTATAAAAACAAGTTATAAAATACTTCAAATATATAAAGTTTATTATTTTTTCACAGATAGCACTTAATTTTAGGATTCTAAAACAATTCGGACCATAATTTTTCAATTGATAACGAAGAAGTTATGAATTACGCGAGATTATATACTTAAATGTATAAGAATACTTTTATAAAAGTTACTGTTCATCTCAGATTTATACATTTTGAAAACATAATTAATATGATAGAAGTTTTAATAACAAAGACGTGCTCGAAAGAATCGCTAAAAACGAAGCTATAACGAATAAAACACGACATTTACGGTTTTTACGAACAGTAAAAAGTATTGTTCACCAGAGGACATGAAATACAAAAATGTCATATTTTGATACGTCATCTTAATACGAAAGCGTGGACATAAAAAACGTAAGAAACGGGCTTAAAACACAGAAATTGTGTCGTTTTTACTATCGAACTATTTATAAACGTTTTAACTTTTTTAACATGATTTCACTAAAACGATTAGATGGTGATTGAGCTATATAGAATTGTATATGGTAGTAGTTACTCAAAGTGATTAGTACTTATACGGTCTATATTGGATTAGCTTGCACTCGATCATTACCGTGATGCATTTTCTGTGATATACTTGATATACGCTCACTCAATGTGAGATCATAGCCCCACGTTTTACATAATTTTGTTTTACAAGTTTTTGGGGTGAGAAACATTCATTGTTTTACAAATGGACACAAGTGGATACTTTTACTTTATGATTACGTGTTGCCTAAGTAGTGATAACCCTAGTTAAGCCCATTATCATGAACTGTCAATTACTAGATTGTGAGCGCGAATGTTATGAATAGATATATTGGGATTGACATCCCCGTTCTGGTGATTAGCTATCACTGGACAAACGAACGTATACCATGTCAAACATAGGATGCTGCGGGTTAGAACATCAACATGGGCAATGTAGGTAATTTATATTGTATTCACTTATGTCGAGCTTCAGTGTCATGAGCTTAGGGCAACGTAATTACATTTATATGATGTCTGCATCTATTGCATTATCATACACTTGGGAAATCTTGTGGTCCTACAATATATGATTTATCAAACTTATGAATTCACCAACATTATTGTTGACGTTTTAAAGCAATGTTTTTCAGGGGATCAGTAAGCACGAGGTGCAAGGGATACATTGGTGGTTTTGATTTGGATATCATGCATTAAAGATTTTGTCGCATTATATTTTGTATAACTGTTATGGGCTAGAAATCTTTGTATTTTGAACAAGTGGACAAGTGAAGCTTCGGCTTATGTAACAAATACTTTGTTAATTCCAATATAACAGTTTTAAACGCCTTTTTGGTCGTTCTATATACATCTTGTGTTATTGATCTATGAAGTAACACGCCCCGGACCCTTATTCCGCTGCGACCCAATTTGGGGGTGTTACAGATTGGTATCAGAGCCAAGGTTATAGAGAACCAGGTTAAATGTTTTTGCTGGACTATAACCTTTTTCAAATATGGCATTCATAAAAAGGGTTTTATGGGACACTAGTTATTTGCATTAGTTAGTTTTACTAAATGCATTCATAACTGATATACGTGTTTATAATATATTGCGTATATTGAAATAAGAGCCTTATATAATATACTCACATAAGTTATTTCTACTGGTCATAGTAGTCATGTCAGCTGATTCTGCAGTTACCTATACTTTTGTTCACTCTGAGGCACGATCTTGGAGTATTTTATCTGAGGATCCTTACGAGGAGGCTGCCCGACAGTTGTTGGAGCAGGCACCATGTTCTCTAGAGTATGTACCTGATTCCATAGAGCTGGAGGATCATGTACCTGTGTACATTCACTACCACCTCCACTACCACCATCCTTTTTATCCCCACATATCTGACCCTTACGTACTAGAGCAGCCATGGCTCAGATGAGAGCTACAACACCATCTACATATCATCTACTAACCCCATCAGGGACCCCACCATTGTTACCTATACCACTACTTGCACCATCTACTAGCCGCAGAGTTGATATTCCCAAGGCTAACACGCCACCTCGGAAGAGGCTACTACTTACTACTGTTAGACCTAGTTGTAAGATTGGGAAGAGTTCTGCTGCTACTGCTGCGAGACAGCCAAGACCCATTATGGCCTATAGAGTCAATTATAGTCTTGTAGACACTATGGAGACCAGGTTTCGAGATACTAAGGGGAGGATGATGACCGCCTTAGAGATGGTCAACATGAGGGTTAGTTACCAGGTAGATGTTCGCAGTAGAGAGAGTTCGGAGTTTTACTCACGACATCACGATGCCCAGAAGGATCGTGCAGCTGTGAGAGCTGAGATTGAGGTATTGAGGAGAGAGAGACTTGCTTACGAGCAAGAGAGTATGGAGACCCGTCAGGCCTTGGCTAGGTCTGAAGCTTACTGCAGGGCATTAGAGGCACGAGTTACAGTGTTAGAGACTGAGGTGCGTCGCCACGAGTGGCAGCGTCAGGCTGCAGATGATTTGGCTGTTCAGCATATCATGCGTACCCAGGCCCTGGAGGCTGGAGCACGCGTTGACACATTGGAGGACACTGGTAGCAGTTCCTAGACTTTGGTTATGATTGTAGCTACTATGCAGTCTGTTAAGTTTTTATGGGTTACTCCCAGCTAGCAGGCGGTATAGATCTTTTGTTTTGGTTAGCTATCCTGTATAGATCTTTTATTTCTGATTAGCTATCCTGTATAGCCTACTAAGTATTACGGGTAACTCCCGGCTAGTAGGGCTCTATGTTGATTTTCATTTTGTAACCTAGCGTTAGGGAATCATTGGGTACCAAACAGATCATGTATGTTTGCAGATTATATATGGAATGGATGTATTATGTTATGTCGATCTTGTGTTGGTTGTATATTTCACTATGTGATGTGATTTTTTTTATTTACGATGCATATGTTATGTCATGTTATGATTGTATTGAAATCTAACGGGTATTGTATTTCTCGTGATTGAAGAAAATGGCACCAAAGAGAGCCACAAGGTCAACACCAGTCACACCAGCCCCAACATAAACCACCACAACTGTTACTGAGGTGCAACTTCAAGCCTTAATTGACCAAGGAGTTGCTGCTGCAATGGCTAAAGCAGAAGCAAGTAGAGTTAGGAATGGCTACAACAACAATGGTTCAGGACCAAGGCTAGCATAAGCTGTTCGTGAATGCTCTTACTCAAAATTCCTGAAATGCAAACCTTTGGACTTTAAAGGCACTAAAGGAGTCGTCAGACTCACTCGATGGTTTGAGAAAATAGAGTCTGTGTTTAGCATTAGCAATTGCACAGCATCTTGTAAAGTCAAATTTACGACTTGCACTCTACAAGACAATGCGATTACATGGTGGAATGCCCATGTTAAGACCATTACTCCTGAAGCAGCTCATGCCATGCCATGGGAAATACTAAAGAAAATGATGACTGATAAATACTGCCCGAGGGGTAAGATCAAGAAGATTGAGACTGAGATATGGAATCTTAAGGTTAAGGGCACCGATGTGGTGGCCTATAATCGACGATTTTTGCAACTAGCTTTGATGTGTTCCAGGATGTTCCCATAAGAGGTAGACAAGATTGAAAAGTATATCGGTGGCTTACCCGATATGATACTTGGCAGTGTAAAGGCATCAAAGCCGAAAACCATGCAAGAGGCTATCGAGTTTATAACCGAGTTGATGGATGAGAAGACCCACGCCTATGCTGAATGTCAAGCAGAAAAGAAAAGAAAGTATGATGATCTTTCCAAGAATAATCAAAACCAACAACAACAGAATAAGAGGCATAACACAGGCCAGGCCTACACTGCAGGCAATAGTGACAGGAAACCATACGCCAGGTCTAAACCTCTATGTTCCAAGTGTAATTACAATCATGAAGGTCCTTGTCCACCTAGGTGCAATAACTGCAAAAAGGTTGGCCATCTGGCCAAGGATTGTAGAAGCCGACCTGCAAATGCTAACAACAACAACCACAACAACAGCAATAATAATCAGAAGGGAAATGGTTGCTATGAGTGCGGAGCTCAAGGATATTTTAGAAAAAACTGCCCAAAACTGAAAAACAATGACCGTGGTAATCAAGCTGGGAATGACAGGGCTCCAGCGAAGGTGTATATGGTTGGAAATGCGAGGGCAAACCCAGACAACGTCATTGCGGGTACGTTCCTTCTAAACAACCGCTATGCTTATATCTTATTTGATACGGGTGCCGATCGAAGTTTTGTGTCTACTGCATTTAGCTCTCAAATAGACATCACGTCATCTACCCTAGATCACTATTATGATGTTAAACTAGCTGACAGGAGAATAATTAGGTTAAACACTATCCTTAGTGGTGCACAGTAAATTAACTTCTAAACCACCAATTCAACATAAACTTAATGCCTGTAGAACTTGGTAGTTTCGATGCTATAATCGGTATGGATTGGTTGGCGAAGTACCAAGCGGTCATTGTGTGTGCCGAGAAGATTGTTCACATCCCCTAGAGAAATGAAACCTTAATCATACACGGTGATGGAAGTAACCAGGGAAATGTGACACGATTAAACATCATTTTGTGCACTAAAAAGCAGAAGTACATGGAAAAAGGATTTCCTATCTTTTTGGCACATGTCACTACAAAGGAGGTTGAAGACAAGTCGGAGAAGAAGCGACTTGAGGACGTACCAATAGTTCGAGATTTTCCTGAAGTATTTCCTGAGGACTTTCCGGGTCATCCTCTGACTCGACAAGTGGAGTTTCAATTTGATTTGGTACCTGGTGCTGCACCTGTAGCACGGGCACCTTATCGATTGGCGCCTTCCGAAATGAAAGAATTATCAGAGCAACTGAAAGAGCTGTCCGAAAAAGACTTTATAAGACCCAGTTCCTCACCCTGGGGAGCTCTGGTCTTGTTTGTCAAAAAGAAGGATGGATCATTCCGGATGTGCATTGACTATCGGGAATTAAACAAACTGACAGTGAAGAACCGTTATCCACTCCCCAGATTTGATGATTTATTTGATCAGCTTCAACGGTCGAGTGTCTACTTGAAGATCGACCTAAGGTTAGGTTATCACCAACTGAGGGTTCGAGAAGAAGAGATTTCGAAAACTGCCTTCAGAACTCGTTACGGCCATTACGAATTTCAAGTTATGCCGTTTGGTTTGACAAACGCACCTGCCGTATTCATGGACCTTATGAATCAGGTGTGCAAACCATATCTACATAAATTTGTGATTGTCTTTATTGATGATATTCTGATATATTCGAAGAACAAGCAAGAACACGAAGAGCACCTTAAGCTAATCTTAGAGTTGCTTAAGAAAGAGGAGTTGTATGCCAAATTTTCCAAGTGTGAATTTTGGATTCCCAAAGTATAGTTCCTCGGTCACGTGATCGATAGTGAAGGAATTCATGTGGATCCAGCCAAGATTGAATCCATTAAAGATTGAACATCTCCTAAGTCACCAACGGAGATTCGTCAATTTTTATGTCTTGCTGGGTATTATCGAAGATTTATTGAAGGGTTTTCAAAGATCGCCAAACCTATGACAAAGCTCACCCAGAAAAAGGTCAAGTTTAAGTGGGGTGATAAACAAGAAGTAGCTTTTCAACTGTTGAAGTAGAAATTGTGCAGTGCACCAATCCTTGCCTTACCTGAGGAAAGCGAAGATTACATCGCATACTGCGACGCTTCAAAGAAGGGTTTGGGCACTGTGTTGATGCAAAGAGAAAAGGTGATTTCTTATGCATCACGGCAGTTGAAAATTCAAGAGAAGAACTATACGACTCTTGATTTAGAACTTGGAGCAGTAGTGTTCGCTCTCAAGATTTGGAGGCACTATCTGTACGGAACCAAGTGTATAGTGTTCATGGATCATAAGAGCTTACAACACATTCTTAATCAGAAGGAACTAAACATGTGACAACGCCGATGGTTAGAGTTGCTTAGTGATTATGATTGCGATATTCGTTATCACCCGGGGAAAGCCAATGTCGTTGCTGATGCTTTGAGCAGGAAAGAACGAGAACCACCGTTAAGAGTTCGAGCGTTAGTTATGACTATTAGTTTGGACCTTCCCAAACAAATCTTGAATACTCAGACTGAAGCACGGAAACAAGAGAACATCAAGAATGAAGATGTTGGAGAAATGTTGGTTGAAAACGCTAAAAATCCAGAGGCGATTAGAACAGAAAAGTTGGAACCCTGTGCGGATGGAACCCTATGCCTCAATGGCAGGAGTTGGCTACCTTGTTATGGCGATTTGCGGACGGTGATCATGCACGAGTCCTACAAATCAAAGTACTCTATACATCCGGGTTCCAACAAAATGTACCAAGATATGAAGAAGCTATATTGGTGGCCCAATATGAAAGCCGACATCGCCACCTATGTTAGCAAGTGTTTAACCTGTGCTAAGGTCAAGGCTGAACATCAAAGACCATCAGGATTGTTGGTACAACCCAAGATACCTGAATGGAAGTAGGACAACATCACTATGGATTTTGTTACGAAGCTTCCTAAGACGTCGCAAGGTTACGACACCATTGGGTGATCGTTGACCGACTCACTAAGTCTGCGATCTTCACACCAATGAGAGAGACTGATCCTTTAGATAAACTTGCAAGAATGTACCTAAAGGAGGTGGTCACGAGACATAGAATACCTGTCTCAATCATTTGTAATTATGACCCGAGATTCGCATCTAATTTTTGGAGGTCACTTCAAAACGCTTTGGGTACTAATTTGGATATGAGTACTGCGTACCATCCACAAACAGACAGGAAAAGCGAGAGGACCATTCAAACTCTCATATAACAATAGTTATCACGCTAGCATCAAGGCCGCAACATTTGAAGCACTTTATGGTTGGAAGTGCCGTTCACCTGTTTGTTGGACCAAAGTTGGAGAAGCTCAAATCCTTGGTCCAGAACTAATTCAAGAGACAACTAAGAAAATCCTCCTAATCAAGCAAAGGATGCAAGCCGCCCGTGATCGACAGAAGAGTTACGCCGATTTGAACCGTAAACCGATGTAATTCCAAGAAGGGGATAAAGTTATGCTTAAAGTTTCGCCTTGGAAAGGGGTCGTATGTTTTGGTAAACGGGGGAAGTTAAACCCCAGGTATGTTGGACCTTTTAAGGTGTTAGAAAAGGTTAGAGAGGTTGCTTACAAACTCGAGCTTCCAAAAGAACTAAGCAGGGTTCATAACACATTTCATGTATCCAACTTGAAAAAGTGCTAGGCCGAAGAACCGTTAGCCGTTCCGTTGGATGGACTTCATTTTGATGACAAGCTTCAGTTTATGGAGGAACCCGTTAAGATCATGGACCGTGAAGTTAAACGGTTGAAGAGAAGCCACATTCCATTAATCAAGGTTTGATGGAACTCCAAGCGAGGTCCTGAGTTTACGTGGGAACGTGAAGACCAATTCAAGAAGAAATACCCACATCTCTTCACCAAGACCGCACCGTTGTCAAGTGCTGCATCGTAAGCCTTAAGAACAAGGCTCATTTAACGGGGGAAGTCTATAACACCCCGTGTTTTCAAGTAATTGACAACGTCGATAAATCTACAATGAATCTTTTGTATTGTACGCGTTTGTTTTAAATCGTAAATGTTAAGCTAAATCGTGTAGGCTAAAAAATAGCGTTCAATGTAAACGGGAACCAAACAATTAAGCGTTTACATCAATCAAGTAAATTATGTACGTTTCACGATAAAGTACGTTTAGGCATACCCGGAACAACATTAATTAATCTACGCTTCAACAAATACCCACTTTTATACCCAATACATAAAAGTTACAAAAATATATCATATATATCATACATAGGACGAAATTGTTGCAATTTATACAAGAAATATAAGAAAAATCTTCCAAGTGGCTTTGTACATCTCCTAGCTCATTAAACATAGCCATACTTTGTTTCCTTGACAATTTTCTTCCCTAAAACCCTCATCTTGCTTTTGAATACTATTGCAAACTTTATTGACCATCTATATCATATATACTTGTATGTCTAGTAAGAGAACACATAGATAACATACATACTCTTTCACACTTAGCAAAAATCAACAAGAATTCCCTCCCTTGGTCTCTTTTAAGCTACGACATCAAACACCCCTTTAACTAAATCCATACAAAATTTTATACAACCTATACACACATATACTCATCATTCCTAAGATATTCTAAGATGTTTCCAAGCATTGGTTAGCCATTTGCAAGTAATTATCAAGAAAAGGAAAGATTAGGGTTTCATAACCTAATCTAGGGTTTCACATTTGCAAGCTTTGGTTTTGTGTCTAAACAAGGGTTTAGCACTTATTTCTCATCACCATCATTCATCATAAGGTCTTCTATAAACCTTTATACTTTCATTTTATGAGTTTTTATGTATATGATGTGCTATGTAGTGAAATCACCATTTAGGGTTTTTTAACATGTTAAATAAACAACTAACTTATGATTATGATTTATAAAACACTTTCACATATCTCATGATGTTAATGACATCATGTTAAAAGGGACACATAAGTGATTTACACTCTTGGTTTATGTATAAAAATGATTATGGATAAACTAGTAAATTAGGGTTTACATAATGAAGTTATGGTTTTTTAAGTGTTATTATGGTTTTGTTAATCTTGTCACCTTGGACATTTGGACAAGAATGAACTTATGGACAATATTATATGTATCACTTATAATACATATGGTATATGAGACTTGTGGTAAGTTACAAAAGTGAAAGTACATAAATTAAGCTTTAAATAAAAGTATAAGTATGGATTCTTAAGGGGCTGTTTATAATTCAAATTTCAAATAGTGGATTTGACATTATATAAAAATAATACGTCTCATGATGATTCCAAAAAGATAAGAAACTCGAAAAACGGATTAATAACAAAAAAGATACGGTAAAAACAAGTTATACGTTAATAAACGGAGTCGTAAAAGAATTTTTATAAAAACTTTTTATAAAAATTATTCAAACAGCAAGTTTGGTATTTTTAACAAATAATACATATTTTTAGGATTCCAAAATGATAAGAATCGTAATTTTTCAATTAATAACGAACGAGTTATGAATTTCGCGAGTTTACGACAATTAATACTTTTATAAAACAATTTTTATAAAAGTTACTATTCATGACAGAAACTTTTATTTTTGTAAACCTCATAAATATATATAACTTTCAATTACGAGAACGTGCTCGAAAGAATCGCTAAAAACGGAGCTATAACGAAGAAAATACGGCGTATACGAGTTTTACGATAACAAAAACTATATAAATATATTTAGGGTCTGGTGTGAACAGTAAAAGTTACTGTTCACCAGGAGGTCCAAATTATGATAACTCGTCCTAATACGAAAGCGTGGGCATAAGAAACGTCAAAATCGGGCTTAAAACGCAAAAGTTATGCTATATTTACTAAAACGGTAATTATAAACATTTTTACTTATTAAACACAATTTTACCAAAACAATTAGATGGTGATTGAGCTATATAGAATTATATGTGGTTATCAAAGTACTATATTACTAGGGAGTTTCATAATGAGGCCTCTTCGGGGTGGCGTATCGACGAGTTGTTGGATTTACGATTTAAAGTGTCCTAGCTCCTCATACGTTCACTACATGACCTCTTAATTATGATAGCCCGAACGATAGTATGATGTAACTAACATAGACCTGTATATGATGTTAGTTAATCGAAGTACATGGTACTTATACGACCTTAAATTAAATAGGTTGCATCTGACGATTTGCGTGACGCGTTATCTGTGATATTTGGATTATCAGAACTCAAGGTGAGTTCATAGCCCCACATTTTTACGATTTCAATGATTTATAACTTTGGGGTGGAAACATGCTTTGTTTTATAAATTGGACGCAAGTGTATATTTTATATTGATTACGTAGTTGCCTATGTAGCGATAACCCAAGTTGAGCCCATTATCATGAACTGTCAATTACATAGATATAGTTGTGAATTACATTATGTGAGCGCGAATGTTATGAATAGATCTATTTGGGATTGACCATCCCGTTCAGGTGACTAGCTATCACCGAGAACGAACGTATAGCATGTCGGATATGGGGATGTTTCGGGTTAAACATCTAATCGGGCAGAAATTGCAACATATATTATTGCAAGAAAGATTGTCGAGCTTCAGTGTCATGAGCTTAGGAAAATGTAATCTGGTTTTTTGATGTCTGCATCTGTTGCATTATCACGGGAAAAGTCTTGCGGTCCTGCATATTTTAATTTACTAACCTATGAATTCACCAACATTTTTGTTGACGTTTTAAAGCAAGGTTTTCAGGTGGTCAATAGGCACGAGATGCCAAGGATACATTGGTGGTTTTGATTTAGATATCATGCATTAAAGATTTTATCGCATTACATTTTGTATAACTGTTATGGGCTAGAAATCTTTGTATTTTGAACAAGTGGACAAGTGAAGCTTCGGCTTATGTAACAAATACTTTGTTAATTCCAATATATCAGTTTTAAATGACTTTTTGGTCGTTCTATATACATCTTGTGTTATTGATCTATGAAGTAACACGCCCCAGACCCTTATTCCGCTGCGACCCAATTTGGGGGTGTTACAGTGGTCGCTTGGGTTGAGTGCAGTTCCTCGTAATGTGATCTATACCCTTGCAGTTGTAACACTTGATCTGCCTCGCTGGACCCAGATTAACATTCCTACCTCTATTTTAAACTCCCCCATTACCAGCCGCACCAATCCCCTTGCATTGTTCCCCGGACCTCTGTTCGGTCGACCTTGAATGTTCTGAACCACAACCCTGCCTTCTTGAACTGTGGTGTGGTTCCTGGGATTTGATGAAGTTCTAAGTTGATTGTTAGTCTATGGAAGGTGAGTTTTGTAGGATTGGGTGAGTAGGGCAAGTGTGTTGGTTAGGTTCTCAATTAGATTGTCCGTTGAGGAGTTTCCAGAATCGAGGTATGTGTTATCAGTGAAGTGTAGTTGAGGAGTGGTAGATGATTGTGAGAGGGATTGGTGAGGTGAGACATTGGACATTAAGGAGAGAGGATCAACTGTGTGTTGTGTAAATCGGTCCAACATAATTTTATTCTCATTGGCATGTGCCTCATGTTGTTTCAAATAGGCATACAGTTGATCATAATTGGATTCCTTCAAGCCTCTGTTCAGTTTGACCGCCATGACAAATCTACCCCATTCCGGCAACATATTATTCACAAATTTTGAATTCAACTTCATTCTGGACATAGTCATCTTGATGTTTCGCATGTCATTGATGAGTTTAGCAAATCGGACATAGTACTCGTGGATGGGTTCACCTTTGTCTTGCCGAAAACGTTCAAATTCATCATACAGCTATGATTCATGGTCTTCTTTGGTTACTTCCGAACCTTCTAAGATTATCTTTACGTTATCCCAAATGTCCTTTGCATCAGTGTAGTGATTGATGAGGGCGTAGATGTCTTTCGGTAACCCTTAAAGTAGGATGTTCGTAGCCCGAATGTCAACTGTATACCTCTCCTTATCTTCAGGTGAAAGGTTAGAGTAAACTCTAGGTTGTTCTAGACCTAGATGAAAGGCATCTTCGTCACCCTCAGTAGCAAGTGTTTCTCGCATCATGCCCATCTGAAATGGTCCTTCATCAATTGACTTAAGAATGTTAATCCCATTCTCTTTTTCCCGACAATACAATCGAATACGTTGTTGCCACAAGACAAAGTCAGTCCTATCAAGCATAGGTGGTCCGGTATCGGACCTGGCACATTGGATATCTTCCGAAAGATTAGCCATTTTAAATGATTGTGAAATGATTTAAGTGATCGAACAATGATTAGTATTGTATGTTAAAAGTGGTGATGATTGTTGAAATGGTGAATTGTTGTTCAGGTTTGTTAAGATTACTGGTTGAGATTTGTTAAGTGCAAAAGTCTAAGGTTCCACAACTCGCTACCCTATAACTCGCTGTGTAAAGACTTGATAACTCGCTATTAAGAACGAAAATTGGCAAAGTTTCTTTCCCAACTTGCTGACAATTGATCTTCAATAAACCTGTAACTTGCTATGGATAGGTCGCTAGCACAGTATAGCAACTCGCTAAGTAGATACTTGACAACTCGCTATCAAGAGATAAAATTGGTAGAGTTTCATTTCTCAACTCGCTAAACACAAGTCTTCAATAACCTGTAACTCGCTACTACTAACTCGCTACTTGTAAGACATGTTGACTCGCTGGAGGAACTCGCTACCTACACAAGAAGACAAGTCGCTGACACTGTACCACCTGACACACTGTGTAAATTCTGACAATTTGTTGCTACAGTGATGTAACTCGCTGCGACAGTGACTTAACTCGCTGAGATGATCTTCAAACAGTGTCCCAACTCGCTGGGTTGAAAAAAACATATATTTTCACCTAAAAACGCTTAAAATTTACCCTTTTGAACGTTTTTGCTTGGTTTCTTCTGCACAAATTGATCCTAGAAGGTTATAACAACTATAAAAACAACAACTTTAACACATGTAACATCAAAATAATTGAGAACCCAAGAACAAGTACAAAAACCTTCTAAAACCTAACTTTTGATCTAAATAAACCAAGAAAACGCACACATAATCTAGCTAATCATCCCATGAACTCTGATACCAATTGTAAAGTATTGGAAATCATAACACAATGGAAAATTAGTGGATTAGCCAAAGAGTTCTAGTGAGAGAAAATGGAAAATGTATTATGTAGACAAATGACTAACCACCTCTTCCAAGAGTTGGAACATGGAGTGGTGCATACTTTAAGAGGAGAGGAAACCGATCAAGACCCTAACAACATTAAAGATGAGATCAAAGCTTAAAAGAGAAAGTTGTCTCGCTTTGCCTAATAAATCCTAAGTTGAAACTATCTTAGACTTTATCTCCTTAGGAGTTCTCGTTGTATTTCCCTTAAATTTTAGTTGTACGAATGATTTCAAATTATCTATCAAATTATCGTATTAGGAGAATTTCGTCAATATTAACTTAGGTTCCTTATTTACTCTTACAAACTACTCTCACGAATATCATGAAATTATAAATGCTATTTGCGAAATGAGACAATGCATCGTTAGTCCTCAATTATACATGGCCTGATCAACTATGTATAATTCAGGGAGGTACCATGCCGTGCTGAGAGTAGTCACTCTAAAAACCTCTTGTTAAGAAAACAATTTTCTACTTAAATCATGTTTTGTGTGCGTATTCATAGAACGCGTTTACTTCTGGAAATCGAATTAGTAACCATATCAACTAAGCAGACCTTCACTCCGTCTTACTATAAAGTTGGCATCATCTTATATCAAATCCTAATCCGATAAGCCTAGACACATTACTAGTCGCCCTATGACAATTTCGCTATCGAATTTGCTCGCCATTAGAGAATTTACTAAATCACCCATTCAACATAAACTTAATGCCTGTAGAACTTGGTAGTTTCGATGCTATAATCGGTATGGATTGGTTGGCGAAGTACCAAGCGGTCATTGTGTGTGCCGAGAAGATTGTTCGCATCCCCTGGAGAAATAAAACCTTAATCATACAAAAACGAGATGGGAAGTAACCGGGAAATGTGACACGAATAAAACCATTCATCACTAAAACGCAAAAGTACATGGAAAAAGGATTTCCTATCTTTTTGGCACATGTCACTGCAAAAGAGGTTGAAGACAAGTCGGAGAAGAAGCGACTTGAGGACGTACCAATAGTTCAAGACTTTCCTGAAGTATTTCCTGAGGACTTGCCGGGTCTTCCTCCGACTCGACAAGTGGAGTTTCAAATTGATTTGGTACCTGGTGCTGCACCTGTAGCACGGGCACCTTATCAATTGGCGCCTTCCGAAATGAAAGAGTTATCTGAGCAACTGAAAGAGCTATCCGACAAAGGCTTTATAAGACCCAGTTCCTCACCCTGGGGAGCTCCGGTCTTGTTTGTCAAGAAGAAAGACGGATCATTCCGGATGTGCATTGATTACCGGGAATTGAATAAACTAACGGTGAAGAACCGTTATCCGCTCCCAAGAATTGATGATTTATTTGATCAGCTCCAAGGGTCGAGTGTCTACTCGAAAATCGACCTAAGGTCAGGTTATCACCAACTGAGGGTTCGAGAAGAAGACATTCCGAAGACTGCCTTCAGAACTCGTTACGGCCATTACGAATTTCAAGTTATGCCGTTTGTTGACAAATGCACTGCTGTATTCATGGACCTTGATGAATCGGTTTGCAAACCATCTCTAGATAAATTCATGATTGTCTTTATTGACGATGATCTGATATATACGAAAGAACACAAAGAACATAAAGAACACCTTAAGCAAATATTAGAATTGCATAAGAAGGAGAGTTGTATGCAAGTTTTCCAAATGTGAATTTTGATTCCAAAGTATAGTTCCTCGGTCACATGATCGATAGTGAAGGAAGACATGTGGATCCAGCCAAGATTGAGATCCATTAAAGATTGGACATGCTCCTAAGTCACCAACAGATGATTCGTTAATTTTTGGTCTTGCTGAGGGTATTACCGAAGATTCATTGAAGGGTTTTTACAAAGATCTGCCAACCAATGACTAAGCTTACTAAAAGAAGGTCAAGTTTGAGTGGGCGATAAACAAGAAGCAGCTTTTTCAACTGTTGAAGCAAAAGTTTTAGAGCAGTGCACCATCCTTGCATAACCGAAGGAAGCGAAGAATTCCATCGCATACTGCGACCTTCAAAGAAAGGTATGGGCGCTTGAATTGATGCAGAGAGAAAAAGTGATTTCTTATGCATCACGCCAGTTGAAGATTCATGAGAAGAACTATACGACTCATGATTTAGAACTTGGTGCAGTGGTGTTCGGCTCCTCAAGATCTGGAGATATTTTTTATTTATATGGGAACTAAGTGTACCGGTTTTCACCAATCACAAAATTTGCAACACATTTTTAGATCAAAAAGAGATGACATGAGGCAACGCCCTGGTTAGAGTTTTAAGTGATTACGATTGCCATATTCGTTATCACCGGGGAAAAGCAAATGTCATTTTTTTGATGCTGATGCTTTGAGCAAGAAAAGACGAGGAACCACCGTTAAGATCGAGCCTAAGTCCCATGACTAATAGCTTGATCTTCCCAAACAGATCTTAAATGCTCAGACTGAAGCGCGAAAACAAAGACATAAGATCGAAGAACGTTAGGGGGAATTGATTGAAAACGCTAAATTTTCCGAACGAATAGAGAAACAAAAGTTAGAACCCCGTACGGATGGAACCCTATGCCTCAATGGCAGGAGTTGGCTACCTTGTTATGGCGATTTGCGGACGGTGATCATGCACGAGTCCCACAAATCAAAGTACTCTATACATCTAGGTTCTGACAAAATGTACCAAGACATGAAGAAGCTATATTGGTGGCCCAACATGAAAGCCGACATTGCCACCTATGTTAGCAAGTGTTTGACATGTGCTAAGGTCAAGGCCGAACATCAAAGGCCATCAGGATTGTTGGTACAACCCAAGATACCTGAATGGAAGTGGGACAACATCACTATGGATTTTGTTACGAAGCTTCCTAAGACGTCGCAAGGCTATGACACCATTTGGGTGATTGTTGACCGACTCACTAAGTCTGCGATCTTCACACCGATGAGAGAGACTGATCCTTTGGATAAACTTGCAAGAATGTACCTAAAGGAGGTGGTCACGAGACATGGAATACCTGTCTCAATCATTTGTGATCGTGACCCGAGATTCGCAATCAAAATCTGGAGGTCACTTCAGAACGCTTGGGAACTAATTTAGATATGAGTACTGCGTACCATCCACAAACAGACGGCAAAGCGAGAGGACCATTCAAACTCTCAAGGAATTTGCGTGCTTGTGCGATCGATTTTGGAAAGGGTTGGGTTAACCATTTTCCATTAGTCAAGTTTTCATACAACAATAGCTATCACGCTAGCATCAAGGCCGCACCATTCGAAGCACTTTATGGTCGAAAGTGTCGTTCACCTGTTTGTTGGACTGAAGTTGGAGAAGCCAAAATCCCTCCTCGGTCCAGAACTAATTCAAAAGGACCACTGAGAAAATCATCCAGATCAAGCAAAGGATGCAAGCGCTCGTGATCGACACAAAGAGTTACGCGACTTGAACGTAAACCAATGGAATTCAAGTCGGGGATTAATGTTATGCTTAAAGTATCACCTTGTAAAGGGGTTCGTACGTTTATAGGCAAACGGGGGAAGTTAAACCCTAGGTATGTTAGACCTTTTAAAGTGTTAGAAAAGGTTAGAGAGGTTGCTTACAAACTTGACTTCCAGAAGAGTTGAGTAGAGTAAATAATACGTTTCATGTATCTAAACAGAAAAGTGTCATGACGACGACTCCATTAGCCGTTCCGTTGGATGGACTTCATCTTGATGACAAGCTTCATTTTGTTGAGGAACCATTAGAAATAGTGGGCCGTGAAGTTAAACGGTTGAAGCGAAGCCGAATCCCATTAGTCAAGGTTCGATGGAACTCCAAGAGAGGTCCTGAGTTCACGTGGGAACGTGAAGACCAATTCAAGAAGAAATATCCACACCTCTTCACCAAAACCACATCGTCCTCAATGCTGCATTGTAAGCCTTGAGGACAAGGCTCGTTTAACGGGGGAACTCTATAACACCCTGTGTTTTCAAGTCATTGACGACGTCGATAAATCCCGCATGACCTTTGTATTGTACGTGTTTTCTTTAAATCATAAGCGTTAGGTTAAATCGGCGACGCCAAATATTAGCGTTCAATGTAAACGGGCATCAAACAATTAAATGTTTACATCAAGCAAGGGTTAAGTAATTATTTTGAGAATAATTATTAACCTTGTTCATTTTATTTTTATCGGATACGTAAAGTGTATACGTTTCGCGATAAATTACGTTTAAGCATAACCGGAAGCACGTTAATTTATTAACGCTTCAACAAATACCCACGATTGTACCCAATACCTAAAGTTTTATTAAATTTACCCAAGATAATATTATCTTACACTTGGTAAGAGAAATCAACCAATACACCAATACTTGCAAGAAAACATCTTTTATTTATAAAACTACAACTAGTAACTTGCATAAATATTTGAAGATATTGTGTTAACTAGCAAAAGGTTCTAGAACCACTTTCCGCTCCTAAACCCACGAAAATAACATCAACACATGAGACAAGGAGCACAAAAATTCACTAGCTTGGTCAATGTACATCAACTTCTCATTAAAACACATTTACCATGTTCCCTTGACCAAAGACCAAGAACAAGAACCCCTAAAACCCTCTCTTTGCCCGCCAACGACCAAAACACCCCCCCCCCTTTGACCATTGACCCTTCTTGAGAAAGTTTTGACCAATACTTATCCTATATATACATGTATACCTAGATGATTCAGCATAAAACACTTATTAAAAATCAAACACACTCTCATGATAAGTGCTTAATTACACATATCTTTTACCTCTAAAAACGAGCTTAAATGACCCAAAAACAGACAAAAACTGCCAAATATATGTTTGTTTTGCATTTGTATTGTGCAGGAAGTGGATATCAACAAAAAGACAGAAAACCAAGCCAAAATGACAAAACTGAGCATGGAATGGAAAAGACTGTGCAAAATCAAGGCCAAGTCCAAAAATGTCAAAGTCGAGAGTCCATACTGAAGAATCATCAGTCAAACCGGAGCCGGAACTAGAAGAATACAACTGAATGCAATCTTTTACCCATCCGATGGGTCAGGGAAAGCCCAATATATATCCTAGAAAGACTGTGAGAACAAATGGGCCCTCGATCAATTACAACCGCCCATTTGTGTGCAATTGACAAAGACTTGAGACTTGAAGCCCAATCCTAGCCTCTTTACAGGTCCAATCTCACCATAGTACACCACAAAACCCACACCTACAGCCTTATAGGGCTTGAAAAAGCCCAAATAACCCCAAGCCTACACTATTTGGCCCAACCCAAACCCAGTGGCCCAATACAAACAAAAGCCCCAATACAAGCCCAAGCCCTACAAAAGCCAAAACTACTATTTTAAAAAACACAAGGACCAAAATGTAAATTTAGTAAACTTTATTTAAAATTAAAAATGATAAAAATAAAGAAAAGGGCCAAATGGCCAATTTTTAAAGTTTTTTAAAAAAGAAAAATAATTAGTTTAAAAAACACAAGGCATGAAAATGTAAATTGTCCCTAACTCTTTTTTTTTTTCCCTTTTGAATAAAATACCCATGGGACCAAAATGCCAAATACCCCTAACCCTCTTTGTTTCTTTTAGTGTATTAAAACCACAAGGACCTAAACTGCCATTGTCCAAACCTTTTTATAACAAAAAAAAAAAAAAAAAATCGGCCAAAAAGAAATAGAAAGAGTGAGAGAGATGAGGGACCAAACTTGCATCTTTTTCATCCCTTCCATTTAAACCCTGTAACCAACCCGTACCCTTAAACCACTCCCGCCAAAAACCCAAACCGCCTCACCCACGGTTTCTCTTCACCCCCATCACCTCTCAAGTACCTCTACAGCTCACCCCTACCACTCCCCACTTACCCTGCCCCTTATAAGCCTTCCACGCTGGCAATCCCACAAACCCAATGTACATCTATGGCTGCCATTGTATGATAAACTAGCACAAAGCCATCCAAGGGCTAGGATTGGATGAGGGTCTCTCTACACACATAACTAACACATGTGAAGCAACCAAGGCTTCCAAGAGACTCCTATAAAAAGAAGAAGACCAAGCCGAGACAAAGGACACCATTTTTTATGTTTTTTAGCTTAACTTTAAATTCCAAGTATTTCCTTTAATTGTTTAAGTATAACTCAGTTGTTTTTAAAGCTTTAAGTTGTAATCTTTCTGTTTTTAAATAAAAGTTAAGAATTTTTATGATATTGCCATTGTTGAAAATTTGAATTCTCATTTAAGTTCTTCAATTCTGTTTAAGTTGTATAAGAATGTGTTTAAGTTGTTAAAACATTACTTATAATTAACTCTCTCAGCTTCCATTTACATAAAAAAACAGAAAAAAAACCTTCTTTATAAATTTAAGGGGGTGTTTGGCTTTACGACGCAAATGGGTCATTGTGGTTTATTAGTGGGTCAAACATACTCAGCCACTTTTGGCTGAGTGTGTAGGGGAAATCAAGCCATTTAAAACACAATTTTTAGTTTAGAAATAAGTTTTTATACCCCCTCTAAGTTTCTGTCAAATTTTCATTAAGCTCACTTGAGCTTAAGTGCTCAAACTGCATAAGCAGCTTAAGCACACCCTCTTGTGCTCATTTTAGTTGTTTCTAGTCATAAATACACCACCTTTATGTCTGTCATTTAACCATAAGCATAAGTCCAAAAGTGTTTTGTATGCATGTTGTGTTTTGAAATTAGCCATCTTTAAGCCCCAAAACCAGCAGGTTTTAATCACCCTTAATTAGCTTAGATTTTGGATATAAGGCTCATTTATGCCCTTTTTTAATCGTTTGTATTAGTTTTTGCCAATAAGCTCTTAAGACTTATGGATAAGCCAAAAAGGCTTTAAGCACTGTTGAACCTCCCTTGGGCTGAGGCACCAGGGTTTAAGCCAATTTTTTCCTAAGCTTATTTTAAACATACCTTAGGACATTAGTGCTTTTTAACATAGCTTATGAGTAGGCCTTTTTTAGTTTAGCAGCTATAAATCCCTAGGTTAGCTTATTTAATGATATCTTAATCATAGCTTAAAAGTTCACTAATTCTGTTTTTTTGAAACTGTCACCATAGCCTTATTTGGATTCTATCCTTATCTTAGAGCTTAATTTTGAGACAATAGCCTTATTACTAGATCACCTTTAGCTCATTTACTGTTTCCTAGCTTTGTAGCTTATTTTGCAGCTTAAATCCCCAAAAAGAAAAGAAAAATAAGCCTTAAGCTTATTAAGCTTCTGCAGCTTTAAAAAGCTACACTTCTGGCTTATTCTTTGAGATTCAGCTTATGTGCTTGTTATGAAAAATGTTCCCTATAAGCCCCTGAATAAGTTTGCATTTTTAGTTTTCAAAAATAAGCTGTTGTAAACTCCCTTGTAATCGGGTCCACCTCAGGGACCATTTGTGTAATTTCGATTTTCTTGTAACTCTGTAATTCCCTGTGGTTATTAGCCTTACTTGTTTGTCCTTGTTACTATTACTCTGTTAGTCCCCTAAAGTAAACAGCAGTTAGTTTATTAATTAAAATAATTAAATTTAGGTGTAAATATAAATTAGTTTAAATTACTTTTTAGTAAATCAGTAACTTTTAAGGGCTTTTTTATATTTTTAAGAATTGTTAATTTTTTCTTTATTTTATTTTAATTTTTTCAGAATTTTTATAACTTTTATTTTTTTGTCTTTCTATTTATATCCCCTTTAGTTTTAATTAGTTTTTAATCTTTAAAAAATTCATAAAAAAAATTAATAAAAAAATATTTTTCTTTTTTATAAAATTTTCTTTTGTCATTTAGTGTCTAGGAAAAATATAAAATTTAGTGTAGGCTTAATTTTTCTTAAATTTCAGTCTTAGACCCGTTTTACCGGGTGCGTTTTACCGTTTCTTTTCGTTTTACATTCAAACGACCTCCGTTTTAGTTCTAGTTTTCTTTATTTTTCAAATTAAGTTAATTAGAATTTAATTTTGATTTTTAATTTAATTTAGCATTTATTTTCTTAATTTTTAGTATTTAGGTTTCCCGATACCTGATTCTGTTCCCCGTATTTTAGTATAGATTTAATTTTAGGATTTCCCTATAACTAATTTTGTTTCCCGTAGTTTTTAAGATCCCCATTTCCTATATCTGTTTCCCGTAGATTAAATTAGGTTTTATTTAATTAATTTTAGTTGTAATTATATCAGTGTTTCCATCATATCTAAATATTCTCCATCATTCAATTTCTCATCAAACCAGGATTACTTTCAATTGCAGCCTCGTTGGGACATACGACCCGGGAATATCTCTTCCGGAATCTTTTTATCATTGATTCTATCTTGTGTATTTTATCCTTTTGTGGAATTTGACCTTTTGCCTTGGTCAAGGGCATTCGGTTAGGATCTGTATTAGGGTTGCTATATAAGTGTGTGCTATATCACGAATCAATTTTTGGCGCCGTTGCCGGGGAGGCATTTGCTACGATTATTATCCGACTTTGATCTGAACTTGTCCTATTGTTAATATATCATATTAAAAAAAACACAAAAATATTTTTCTTTTCTTTTTATTAGTACATATCATATAAAAAATTAAAAAACCAAAAAAATCAAAAATATAAAAAAAATTTCTGTACTTTGTAAGAGCTTAAGCTATAACCTGTTAGTGTGTCACAAATTTGTGAAAAAAATAAATAATGTTTTTTTACTGACACTGATATGTTTATTGTCTTATCTTCTAACTTTAAGCTACTTGATGAAAGTCAAGTTTTGCTGAGAGTTCCAAGAAAGGATAACATTTACAGTGTTGACCTAAAGAGTGTTGTTCCCACTAAAGGTTTAACTTGCCTCTTTGCTAAGGCCACAATTGATGAATCCAATTTATGGCACAGGAGGCTTGGGCACATTAACTTCAAAAATATTAACAAACTGGTTAAGGGAAACCTTGTAAGAGGTTTACCCTCAAAGATTTTTGAAAATAATCATTCTTGTGTTGCTTGTCAGAAAGGAAAGCAACACAAAGCCTCCTGTAAGACCAAACTTGTGAACTCAATCAGCAAACCCTTACATATGCTTCATATGGACCTATTTGGTCCTACAAATGTTAAGAGTTTAATGAAAAAGTCTTATTGCCTAGTTGTCACTGATGACTTTAGTAGATTTTCTTGGGTATTCTTTTTGGCCACTAAGGATGAGACTAGTGGGATATTAAAGACCTTCATAACAGAAATAGAAAATCAACTAGACCATAAAGTAAAAGTTATCAGATGTGACAATGGAACTGAGTTCAAAAATAGTGTAATGAATCAGTTCTGTGAAATGAAGGGGATTAAGAGGGAATTCAGTGTTGCTAGGACTCCTCAGCAGAATGGTGTTGCTGAGAGGAGGAATAGAACACTGATAGAGGCTACAAGAACTATGTATGTTGCTCTAAGTTAACTAACCACCTTTTGGACTGAAGCAGTTAATACTGCATTTGTATGTGAATATATAGGGTCTTAGTCATGAGCCTCATACACAAGACAACCTTATAAACTTATTGTGGAAAAGTACTCAATTGATAGGACTGTCTATGAAACCTTTTGGGTGTCCTGTTACCATCTTAAATACCAGGGATCATCTAGGCAAGTTTGATGGAAAAGCTAATGAGGGATTTTTTGTTGGGTACTCTGTAGTTAGCAAGGCCATGAGAGTATTTAACAAGAGGACCAGGATAGTTGAAGAGACCTTAAACATTAGATTTCTTGAAAATACACCTAATGTGACAGGAAATGGACCAGACTGGCTTTTTGATGTTGATTCTTTGACAATATCTATGAACTATGTGCCAGTTGTTGCAGGAAATCAAACTAATGGTATTGCAGGAACTAGAGATAACATTGTTACAGGTCAAGCTGAGAAGAAGACAGAACCTGAACAAGAATACATCCTAATACCTATCTGTACAACTGATCCATTAATCACTCAAGATCCTAAGGTCAGTGAAGAAGATGCTGAAGAGAAGCCTACTGAAATGAATGAAAATGGAGCTTCAAATAAAGATGGGAAGGATGATCAAGCCACAAGAAGTGAGTTTGAAATGCTACATCAACAAGAAAAGCAGACTATACATCCTAACAGCACTAATAGTATTAATACTGTTAGTACACCTGTTAGTGCTGCTGGACCATCTTTTACTAATGATGATCCATCATCACCAGTTAATGCTGCTGAAGCTTCTAATGCATTTGAGGAACATCTATTTGAAAGATTTTCTCCTTTCAAAAATGCATTTACACTTCCACCTATTTCAAATGTGACTCCAATGGATGATACTAGAATTTTTGGTAATGCTTATGATGATGAAGATGTGGGTGTAGATGCTGACCTAAACAACTTAGAAACAACGATGAATGTCAGTCATATTCCCACAACCAGAATTGACAAGGATCATCCTAAAGACTAGATCATTGGAGACTTTAATTCATCTATTCAAACAAGGAGAATGACTAAGATTTCTGATGAACATGCTATGGTATGTTACATTAATAAGTAGGGGAGAACAAATCATAAAGATTATCAGAACTGCTTATTTTCCTGTTTTCTCTCTCAAATGGAACCCAAGAAAGTGATTCAAGCTCTGGAATATCCAAGTTGGATAGAAGCAATGCAAGAGGAACTTCTACAATTTCAACTTCAGAAGGTTTGGACACTGGTTAACCTACCTAATAGCAAGAGGGCCATTGGAACAAAATGGGTCTTTAGAAACAAAAAGGATGAGAGAGGAATTGTAGTGAGAAACAAGGAAAGACTGGTTGTACAAGGTTATACCTAAGAAGAAGGAATTGATTATGATGAGGTTTTTGCTCCTGTTGCTAGGATAGAAGCAATCAGGTTATTTTTGACATATACATCATTTATAGGGTTTATTATGTACCAGATGGATGTAAAGAGTGCTTTCTTATATGGTACTATTGAAGAGGAGGTTTATGTGTGTCAACCTCTTAGTTTTGAAGATCCATAGTTTCCTGACAAAGTGTATAAGGTAGAAAAGGCTTATTAAGCTCCTAAAGCATGGTATGAAACCTTTTCTACCTACTTAATTGAAAATGGATTTAGAAGAGGCACTATAGATAAGACTTTGTTCATCAAGAAGGACAAAGGTGATATATTGTTAGTACAGGTGTATGTTGATGATATCATCTTTGGGTCCACAAAGAAGTCTTTATGTGCTGAGTTTGAAGGTTTGATGCATAAGAGATTCCAGATGAGTTCTATGGGGGAACTCACTTTCTTCTTAGCGTTACAAGTACAACAGAAGAAGGATGGAATCTTCATTAGCCAAAAAAAATATGTGGCTGGCATATTAAAGAAGTTTGATTTTGCCACTGTGAAGACATCAAGCACTCCCATAGAATCTAACAAGGCATTGATCAAGGATGAAGAAGCTGATAGTGTGGATGTTCATTTATACAGATCAATGATTGGATCATTGACATACTTAACAGCTTCTAGGCCAGACATAATGTTTGCTGTTTGTGCTTGTGCAAGGTTCCAAGTTACTCCTAAAATGTCACATCTTCATGCTGTGAAGAGGATCTTTAGATACTTGAAAAGTTACCCTAAATTGGGCCTTTGGTATCCTAGAGATTCACCATTTGACTTAGAAGCTTTTTCTGATAGTAATTATGCTGGAGCTAGCCTTGACAGGAAATCCATAATAGGAGGTTGTCAATTTCTTGGCAAGAGGTTGATTTTATGGCAATGTAAGAAGCATACTATAGTAGCTAACTCAACAACTGAAGTAGAGTATGTTGTTGCTGCTAACTGCTGTGGACAGGTGTTATGGATCCAAAATCAGATGCTTGACTATGGATTCAATTTCATGAACACCAAGATTTACATTAATAATGAAAGCACCATTTATATTGTGAAGAATCCAGTATTTCACTCTAAAACCAAGCACATAGAAATAAGGCACCATTTCATCAGAGATTGTTATGAGAAGAAGTTGATTCAAGTGATTAAGATTCACACAGACCATAATGTTACATATCTTCTCACAAAGGCTTTTGATGTTAGCAGGTTTAACTTTCTAATTGCTAGCATTGGATTACTTAATCTCTGAAGTATTGTTTGAGAGGAGGTTAATGTGTTTGGATAACAGTTCTTAACTTTTATTCATGGATTATGCATAAATATGGATCTTCATGAACACTCACATGTCTATCTAGTCTTTTCTAGTGTGCTTGTGATGAATAGAGGCATATTGTTGTATAATTATCGAAGACAGAGTTAATATTGTTAGATATCTCTTAGTACTGCTAGACTTAGTTTATACATTTGGATGAAACTTGTACAAAAGTTGATGCTGCTAGGCTTAGTTAGTGCTACTTACACGGGTTTAGTAATGAGATTGATGATTAGTATTGGGTTTCTACTAGTAACTATTTTGTTTATACTGCTACAAAAGTTAGTACTGCTGGGCAAAAGTTAGTAGTGTTGAACCAAATTTAGTACTGCTTGTTATCGTTAATACTGTTCGGGGCATAACAAATTTTCATTAATTAATTATAACCTTTGAGATATTTTTGCCAACAACTTCGCTTATAGGGGTCTATATTTGGATAATTCTTGATCTTTCTTTCTTTTATAAGTTTTACTTCAAGATAAAGATTCAAATTTATTTAGTCGGTCCAATCACACCCTTAAGCTCTCTTTATAATATCTCAATTAACTTTGCCAAACCCTTATACTCTCATCAACGAACTTAAACCCAAAACCCTTCTCATAAATCAATCACTATATGGCGGATTTGAAGTTTGTCGATCAAAAAATTGGTTGCATTGTTTGGAAAGACATGAGGAGAACGTGAGTGTTCATCAGATAGTGGACTTCCTCTCTACATGTTCGATCAATTATGCTCTCATTGTAAGTCCCACTATCTATGCTTCTTACATTGAACAGTTTTGGAATACTACCACTTCCAAAACAGTCAATTCAGTGAAGCAAATACATGCTATTGTTGATGGCAAGGCTGTGGTCATATCAAAATTATCAGTGAGAAGTGATCTTCTCTTTAATGATGAGGTAGCTTGCCTAACAAATGATGAAATTTTTGAAAACCTTGCATTGCTGGGATATGAACAGCTTTCTACAAAACTTACTTTTCAAAAAGGTTCATTCTCACCTCAATAGAAATTTCTGATACATACCATCCTTCATTGTATAAGTTTAAAATCAACTGCTTGGAATGAATTTTCAACTAATTTGGCTTCAGCAGTTATATGTTTTCTAAATTAATTTTTGATGGTATGTTGAGGAACTTGGATCCAAAGAGATTTTTAATGTATCCAAGGTTTTTACAACTCTTTTTGAATAACCAGCTTAAAGATTTACCAGAACCTTTTAATGATACTTATGAGACACCTACACACAGTAAAAAAGTTTTCTCTAATATGGCAAGGAAAAGTAAAAAAATTTCAGGAAAAGTTACTCCACTTTTTGACTCCATGTTGGTGCAAAACCAAGCACCTGGGGGTGAAGGTTCAGCAATACCCTCTGAACCCCAACCCATACCCTCTACCTCACAACCAAATGTTTCAGAACCTCAAACTGAATCACTTTAAACTGAAACACCTCCAACAGTTTCCCATGAACTTCAAACTGAAGCTCACATTGAGCAAATACTCCCATCTCCATCTACATATCAAAGAAAACAAAGAAAGACTCAAAAACATAGGAGAGCCAAAAAGGTCACTGAGTTACCTCAGACTAGTGTGCCTCTAGACCATGGAGCAGATGAGGCTGTCCATAAGGAAGGGGTAACAGTGTGGAAAGGGCTATCACTACTGATGCTAGCTTAGTTGCAGCACAGGACAGTTATAACATAATTAGGACCTAGACCACGACAATGCCTAATGTTGACATTCCTTAGGAAATGGATATAAGTGGTAGTCTCAGGCGCCAAGAAACCATGGGGGGGGGTGCTCTTGCTTAGACGAGGTCTGAGAGAGTGCTTGAAAAGCCCAATGAACCACCTATCCTAGAAGGCCACACATCTGGAAGTGGGGAGGGAAGCATGGAACATACTTTTGAATTGATGGACACTGTACCACCTACACCTCATGATTACCTCTCTCAGGATGGTTTACACCTGGAAGTTATGAAAGGTAAGGCTTGAAACTGAAAGAATTAATGGCTATATGTACAAAATTGTCAAAACAGGTACTTGACTTGGAGAAAGAGAAGGATGCACAAGCTTTGGAGATCCTCAAAATAAAGCAAAGAGTTAAGAAATTAGAAAGAAAAAGGAAGTCAAGCATCTTACACCTAAGAAGGAGGATATACAGGCAGGTTGAGTCTTTTGATGATGATTTGGATGAGGAGGATGCATCCAAAAAAGGGAGAGAAAGTTAAAAAAAAATGGACAAGGACAAAGTCTATGTTCAAGATAGTGACTTTGATGTACTTGATGTATGACTTTGGAAGAATGTGAAGGAGAAAAAAAGGGGGAAGAAAATTACAGGTTTATTGATTTGCAGGGAGATGATTACATCTCAACTTCTCTATTTAAAGGGAAGTTCGTACACGACTTTGTTTGTTTTGTCATCATCAAATAGGGGAAGATTGTTAGGATTCTAGATTTGATGAGACAAAATAAATAAAAGAATGAAACAAAAGGATCAAAATCGTCATTAAGGAATTCTACAAAGATGGAGAATTCTAGAAGAGATGCTTACACGATATGAAGATTTGGTCAAAGATGTCAAAGATAAAGATTAGGAAAGTTTTAATTAGATTTAATTAGTTTCCTAATACATTAAAGATTCCTTTGTAAGTCATGATCTCTCCTTATATAAAGAGATCATAGACACATAGTTTTTTGTATCCCTGTGTGTGAAAAACGTGTGTGTACACAAAGTGTAAAGATGTAGACGTCTAGTAGAGTTGGTGTAGCCCCAAGGTGTCAAGGTTTCCTTGAACCCTGTTAGAATTTAACCGTTCTAGAATTGATCATCTAGAATTGGGGCTAGTAGTAAACGTTTGGTAATAAAACCTTGTTTAACAATAACGATGTTCTTTATTTAATTCCGTTGTGCATATTATTTTCATTGTTATTGTCAATCCTAGATATAAGGTTTAAACAACCTGAGCTTACAACGATCTAAGGATTCTTTAGACTCCACAATTGGTATTAGAGCCTCATGGCTCTTGATTTAGGATCTAACAAGGCGTTTCATTATCGAATTCATGGAAGAAAAGAGATTTGGGTTTTCTATTTTCTTTTTTAGTGATTAATGATCTTCGGTGAACAGGAAACCCTAATTCGGTAATATGTGGAATTTGGTAAAACTAGGGTTTATACAAACCCTAATTCGGTTAGCAAGAAAGTAAGGTTTTCCTTTTTGTATCCTTTGTAGCTGGTGATCCCTAGTTCTATCTTCAATTCGATTTAAATCCTGCCTTTCTTATCTTTTAGATCTTATAAAGATTGTGTATGTTGATGTTCGATCTATGATTATTACATCCTTACATTCTTTTTATTTGATCAATGATCTTAAGTTAGGTTTAAGGTTTTCCTGTCACTTATGGTTCTTAATACTCGCCTGCGTCATGAGTGTTTCTTCTATCTTTGATGATTGCATACTATCCAGGAAGGGTTTGATGAGGTCTCTTATTCAATGATTCTTAATCCAAGGTTTTGTCTTTGTCGAAGAGATTATTCTCTTTTGGTTATTTGATGGTTGATTGCACATGTATAACAACAGAATTTAACCCTAATTCTTAGGGTTGTGGTTTATATTTTGCATCGACTGAGAGATGGAATCAGAATTTCTACTGGCTAAAGCGTTCTGGTTCAAGAAGCGTGATTTGGTTGCAAAGGTGAAAAACAAATCCTAATCAAGTTAAGACTGTTGGTGGTTTCTACTTAATACATGTCGAAGTGGGTACTAATGGGGTTATGTTATCCATTAATCACGTTGGATATTAATGGTATAAATAAAAGTGGGGAACGTGCTACTGATGAGGCTAAACAAGGAATGTTTAATTCCTATCTTATAAAGGATAACTCTTTGAAGGTACATTTTTCTGCTCTTTATAATGTATGAAATTAGTGAAGGTGGTTTCAAAAAGGGGTGGCAAATGTGGTTGATGAACATAAGCAGGTATCAAATCAAATAATAGTATTAGTGCTGCTTCATGGTTATTAAAGTTGCTATTATATGCGGATGTGATCTTATGGGCTGGTTCGTGATTATGATTAACCGTAGTAAGCCCAAGTTAATGCTGCTCGATGCTTATATGCACTTTGTGCTGCTAAGGAAACTTAATGCTGCCAATGTAATATTACTACTGCCAGAAGGAAGTTAATACTGCTTCATGATTATATTAGTACCGCCAATGATAATGAAAGTATATTGTTTATGCTGCCAGTTGTATGTTTATACTGTCAAAGCAAAGATTAATACTGTTTGGTCAAGAAGTATGTTAATACTGCTAGGGTTTTGAAAAGGTTGTTACATCTGCTAGTTTTAAAGCAGTATTAAGTTTGTACTGCTAGCATTAAAATGGAGATTGGTTAATACTGTTTGGGCTTAATGGAATTAATACTACTAGTATTGTATGATATCAGATGACACACACAGTTTTGGATCTTGGATTGGTTTTGATAGAAAAAGGCTCGTTTTTAGATTTCTTGGATTAATTGGTTACGAAGAAGGTTGTTTATTGCTTATTTGACGATGAAGTAGAATTACTTGGGTAAGTGTTTTATCATATCTTAAATGTCTTACAACGTTTAAAGATAACTTGTTTGTGCTTAGAAATGATGTGACAAAGACTTGTCAAAATCTAGCAAAGATGTGTGATTTCTCTTATGGTGCTCAATGCTCACATTTGCTATCACTTGGTATGTGTCTCATAGAAGATGAGGATTTTGTCAAGAGGTTGCGATCTACTTATATTTCACATATTTATTTATGAGTTTGACGTCACGTGGATAGTACAAGATATAAGACACAAGTTTGGGTCGTTCTACTTCAGCATCAAGTTCATTATACTTAGTTTTCTTCATCAGCAATCATTACATAGAGTCTATAGAATAGTTTTCTTCATCAGTAATCATTACATAGAGTCTACAGAATTGAAGATTCAAGAAATGGTTAACATATGGGTTTCAAGGGAAGCTTATTGTCAAAAATGTTTAACCATCAGAATTTATTCATGCACCACTTGAGATGAAAGGTTTCATTACTACTGCTAGTTTAAGTTTCTACTGTCTTGAATTCATTATTCTTATTATGCGTCATGGAGGGTAATTTGAGACATTGGAAGGTTGGATTAGTAGTGTAGTATATGGATTGTAGTTGTAAAGATTCAAGTTGCATTTCTACAGAAGACCCCTATTCGATGATTACAAAAAAGGGGGAAGAAAATTACAGGTTTATTGATTTGCAGGGAGATGATTACATCTCAACTTCTCTATTTAAAGGGAAGTTTGGAAGTTTGTTTCATTCAGGGAGATGATTACATCTTAACTTCTCTATTTAAAGGGAAGTTCGTACACAACTTTGTTTGTTTTGTCATCATCAAATAGGGGAAGATTATTGGGATTCTAGATTTGATGAGACAAAATAAATAAAAGAATGAAACAAAAGGATCAAAATCGTCATTAAGGAATTCAACAACGATCGACGAAATCTAGGAAGAGATGCTTACAAGATATGAAAGCGTTAGACCAAAGATGTCAAAGAATAAAGATTAGGAAAGTTTTAAATAATTATAATATATTCCCTACGAACATAAAAGATTCTTTTGTCAAGAGCGTGAACTCTCCCTATATAAAGAATCATAGACACATAGTTTTATGAATCTCTTGGTGTGTGAAAAAACGTGTGTGTACACAAAGTGAAGAAAGATTCGACTCTATTATAGTTAGTTAGCCACCAAGGATGGTCCAGGTTACAAGAATGTCAAGAACAACTGAAAAATGACACAGTTTGCAAAGAAAAGGCGTCAAATGTATTTCGAAAGGAACGTGAACAATATTTTGAAATACAAGATTTGAAAGCTCAACTGCAAGACAAGAACATTGCAATAAGTGAGTTAAAGAAACTCATTGAAAAATGCAAAGGAAAATCTGTGGACACTAAGTTTGATAAACCATCTGTTGTTCGACAACCAAATGCTCAAAGGATTCCAAAACCATCAGTTTTAGGAAAACCGGCTCCTTTTTCAGACTCTCTTGAGAGAACAAATTTTGCAAAGAAAAAGTCGGTTTCAAAAACTAATGAGTCAGAGGGTTTATCAAAACCAGTCACTCCACAGAATTTGCCTCAAACAGCAACGCAAGCTGTAAGAAACACAAATGTGATTAAACCAGGCATGTATCGAATTGCAAGTAGTACAACACAAACTAGAGCACCACAGTTGACTCAGACTTCTAGGAATACTAATCCTCGCGTGTCTACATCTACAGGAGTAGCTCACAGAACTAATGTTAGCAGACCACAGCCTAGGAGCAATCAAATGAAAGATAAGGTCCTGCCAAACACTAGTCAAGTGAAGTTTAAGAAGACTGAAGTAGAAGACCACCCTAGGATTTCTAGTATTTCTAATCAAACAAAGTCTGTAACTGCGTGTAATGACAGTTTAAATTCCAGAACTTCGAATGTTAATGCTGTTTGTGCTACTTGTGGAAAATGTGTGTTTAATTCGAATCATGATGCTTGTGTTTCTAAGTTTTTGAATGACGTGAATGCTAGAACTAAGAAGCCTAATGTAGTGCCTATTAGTACTAGAAAACCCAAAAGTCAAGCGAACAAATCTGTTGCAACACCCCATAAGAAAACAGTTGCATCAGAATCCACTACCACAAATTCTAAGAGTTACTATAGGATGCTATATAAGAAAACTAGTAAGGCGTGGAAATGGTGGATAGCACAACAATGCCCATCAGCATATACATGGGTTCCTAAGACAAAAAGGAAATGGGTACCTAAAGTTCGGAATGAAAGTGTGAATAAGAAAGTTAGTTTTGCCATAGATAATGTATCTAGGATAACTAATGTCTTAAAACTCACAAACACTTTAGGATCCAATTTGTCATGTATTCCATCGTCCTCTAATTCTCTTGCAGATTGTACAACTCATCCTATTCATTGTTGACTCAGGATGCACAAAGCACATGACGGGCAATCTATCTCTGCTGTGCAATTTTGTTGAAAAATATTTGGGTACCGTTCGTTTTGGCAATGATCAATTTGCTCCAATTCTTGGTTATGGAGATTTGGTTCAAGGAAATATTACGATCAACAGGGTTTACTACGTCGAAGGTCTCAATCACAATCTTTTCTCGGTTGGTCAATTCTGTGATGCGGATTTGGAGGTTGCATTTCGGAAATCTACGTGTTTTGTTAGAGATCTTCAGGGAAACGACTTACTAACCGGTAATCGTGGAACTGATCTCTATACAATTTCTCTTCAAGAAACAACTTCATCAACTCCAATCTGTCTCATGGCTAAAGCATCACCAACTCAAGCATGGTTATGGCATCGAAGACTTTCTCATCTCAACTTCGACTACATCAACTTGCTTTCAAAGAAGGATGTTGTGATTGGTTTACCAAAAATGAAGTATGTCAAGGATCAACTATGTTCCTCTTGTGAAGTGAGTAAAGCAAAACGAAGTTCATTCAAGTCAAAGACTGTTCCAAGTTCAAAAGGACGGTTAAATTTGCTTCATATGGACTTATGTGGTCCAATGCGGGTTGCTAGCATAAATGGGAAGAGATATATTCTGGTAATTGTCGATGACTACTCCAGATATACTTGGACACTCTTTCTACGTTCCAAGGATGAAACACCAGAAGTTTTAAAAGACTTTCTCACGATGATCCAAAGAAATCTTCAAGCCCCAGTAATTTCTGTTCGCACTGACAGAGGCACTGAGTTCTTAAACAAGACACTTAATGCATTCTTTAAAGAAGAAGGAATTGAGCATCAAACTTCTACACCTCGAACACCTGAACAGAACGGCGTTGTCGAAAGACGAAACCGCACTCTTGTTGAGGCTGCTCGAACGATGCTTTCAGCTTCTAAACTTCCTTTATTCTTTTGGGCTGAAGCAATTGCAACCGCATGCTATACTCAAAACAGATCCATCATTATCCCAACTCATGAGAAAATGGCATATCACATCATTAATGACAGAAAACCCTCAATTAAACACCTTCACATCTTTGGTTGCACTTGTTACCTAACCAGAGATGGTGAAAACTTAGATAAGATGAAAGAAAAAGGGGATCCATGCATTTTGGTGGGATACTCCACTCAGTCAAAGGGATATCGTGTCTACAACAAGAGAACAAGATTGATAGTTGAATCCATACATCTCAGATTTGATGAGATCAAAGAGATGTCTGAGACGTCTATTGCTAATGACACTTCAGGCCTCATTCCCCAATGACAAAAGGCGTCAGATTATGACAACCCTGACCCCGCACCAGAACTACAAAATGTTTCTCCTTCAGCAGATACAACAGTTCCATCACAACAGGAGTTGGATCTTCTTTTCGGTCCTTTGTACGATGAATTTTTCAATGATGGTACTTCTCGTGTCAACAAGTCTTCTTCTCCCACCGACAATTCTATTCAAAAAGACACACTACCTTCAACGCATATTCAACCTACATCAGAATCGACAACTCCAACAAATGTTCATGTTGAGGAAAACAACGATAATCAAGCAGAATTTACCAATCCTTTCTGTACACCGGTATAAGAAAATGCTGAGTCTTCCTCACGCAATATTGGTAATTCAAATATGCATACCTTCAATCAACCTCAAGATTCCGAATACCGATGGACAAAAGATCACCCGTTAACTTAAGTTTGTGGAAATCCATCCAAGCCAGTGCAAACAAGATGACAACTTACAACAGATCCTGAAATGTGTAGGTTCGTACTCACCGTGAGTATTGTTGAACCGAAAAACATTAAGGACGCAATGGCTGATTCTGCATGGATAGAAGCAATGCAGGAAGAACTTCATCAGTTTGACAGACTACAAGTCTGGGAACTCGTTGACAAACCTTTTGGCAAGAACGTAATCAAGCTAAAGTGGTTATGGAAAAACAAAAAGGATGAAGACCAAACTGTAATTCGCAACAAAGCATGACTTATAGCAAAGGGTTATGCTCAGGAATAGGGTATTAATTTCGAAGAATCATTTGCTCCAGTTGCTCGCTTGGAGGCTGTCAGGATTTTTGTCGCATATGCTGCACATAAGTCTTTTCCAATTTATCAGATGGACGTGAAAACGGCATTTCTTAATGGTCTATTGAAGGAGGAGGTTTATGTTGCACAACCAGACGGATTCGTTAATCCTGATCATCCAGAAAATTTTATCGTCTAAGGAAAGCTCTATATGGATTAAAACAAGCTCCAAGAGCCTGGTATGATGAACTCTCAAAATTCCTGATTTCCAAAGGTTTTACTAAAGGTATCATTGACCTGACCCTATTCACGATAAAACGGGGAGACATTCTACTTGTGCAAATTTAAACGTTGATGACATTAGTCTTGGTTCCACAAAACCCTAAATTTTCAAAACGTTTTGAAAAATTAATGCACGGAAGATTTGAGATGTCCTTAATGGGGGAAATGAAATTCTTTTTAGGACTTCAGATCCACCAATCCCCACGAGGTATTTTTATCAATCAGGCCAAATATACCTTAGAGATTCTGAAAAAAACAGGTTATGGAAAAAGGACAAAGCATTGGTACACCAATGCTACGAAACCTAAATTAGATGCAACTTTTGAGTGGTGATCCCGTAGACCAAACTACTATCATAGCAAAATCGGTCCACAGTATCTTCCTGACATCTAGTAGACCATACAAAGTCAAAGTTTATGTTTACTATGGGCAAGATATCAAGCAAGACCGACTGAAAAACACCTCAAAGAAGTTAAAAGGATCTTTCGATACTTAAGGGGTACCATTAACATGGGACTCTGGTATCCGAAGGGTTCGGCTTTGATCTAAAACAGCTTTTTTCAGATGCCGATACATGCCGGTTGCCTGTGATACTCGCAAAAGCACTTCGGAGGATTACAGTTCCTAGTGATAAGTGTAGTCAGCGGATGTTCAAAGAAGCAGGACTGTACTGCAAATGTCATCAGCAAGGCTGAATACGTGGCGTTCAACTGCAAGTTGTCTCAAGTTATGTGGATGCGGAAACCACTCAAGGATTAAGCTTCAACTACAACAAAATACCGTTGTATTGCGATTCTCAGTCAGCCATAGCAATCTCATGCAACCCCGTGCAGCACTCCCGTACCAAGCATATCCATACTCGGTATCACTTCATAAAGGAACAGGTTGAAAACGGTATAATTGAATTGTACTTTGTCAGAACTGAATACCAATTGGCTGACATGTTTACTAAAGCCCTTCCCGAAGAAAGGTGTTCATATCTCGTCGACGAATTGGTATGAGAGGTTTGACTCCAACAGAACTGAGGTACTGACAAAAGATTCTGCTGATTACGTCATCAAACATCAACATGGATATATAAAATTTCAAAAACAAAAATACAAAAATATAAAATTTCAAAAAGAAAATACAAAATCAAAAAATCAGAAAATGTTTCAAAAAATATTCTTCTCGACATGTCTCTTGGAATCGATAACATTTACGTCCCTAGAAATGTTGATTAATATCGACACGGGCGTGTAAATGAAGTTCGAACAGGAGTTTCAAATGCTTTCAAAACATGTCATTTCTAAGTTTTCTTAATGGCTTATGTGCAAATATCAGTACGTAACCCGGACTTCAAATAAAGGAAGTCTATCCATAAAAGAACTATCCTCACAACGAGAAATGCAACTTTTCTCGGTCCCGTTGGAGGAGCTGTTCTTTACAAGACATTCAAAGTTTTAATCTCAAGATAAGGAGAGTGTACGCATAAGTGCCTTACCCATAAGTTGGAAGAGAAGTCTTCTTACATATGTTTTTCAAACTGTTTAATCACAATTTTTCAAGAATTTTCTCACGACGATTCATAATCTTTTCAAAATTGTGTGTTCAAACACTCCATCTTTCAGGGGAGTTTTTCGAAAAACAACATGTTAATGAAAAATTTGGATACATCATCTCACGAAACCCCCCCCCAAAAAATTATTCTATGTATATCAACCATTCCTAAAAAGGGTCTCTTAAATAACAACAAGATAATACTGTCAAATCAATAGAATGATAGTTATAAGATGAACTAAGTGTTCAATACCTCAATTTTATATTATCATTTTACAACTTTGGTATCGAATGATTTTGGTGTCAAACATATGTAAAATTTAAGGGGAACAAGATGACACAGTTCCATATAATCATGCTAAGCGCAACGTTTTTCCCATGGGCCTCAAGACACTTATAATCACACAGTATTTCAAAATCGAAGTGACTTAGAATTTAAAATAAGGGGAGAAATGTAATTAAAATGTGATCTAAAGACTCAAAGTGCTATTCGGAAAAGGTTTTATGGTTACGATCTCATACCCTACAACATCTTATTTCACGACGTTTCCTAAAGGACATAAGTAGGTAAGGTTAGGAAATTTCTCCTAAATCCAACCAGAAACCGGAGGGATCTACCCAAGGGACACGCCCCATAGTTAGAAAAGAAGTCCTTAGTGTATGATTGTAGATGAATGTGATAAGGGAAGAATGCCGACTAAGATTGAGCTAACACTGGAACAATCACAACAAGGTGTTTAGATTGACGTCTTGGTAACGCATAGAAGGGTTGAAGAATTAAAAAGAAATTATGGATAAAGGGTCTAAAGAAAGAAGCCATCCCACAACAACTTAGGCAGATACCGGGCAATACAATATGCGTCAGAATCACAATGTTGAGTGCTCGACATTGAAACGACATCATGTACCCAGTGATGCAATGCACAACCCTTTTTCCCATCCATTCGTGTTCTCTCAAAGAAACTGTCTCATTTTGTCACGGAGATACACACAGCTTCTATTGACTTTCTCACTCCGAAGTTAGTTAATATGAATAGGTGGCATCTGCTCAGCCCCCGATTACTAAAACCAAAACGCACTAATCAGTTCTAGAGCAAGAGATCAATCAAAATCTCGTTAGGACACATTCCATTCAAACATCTTGTTGAACATCATCAGTTCACAAGTTGTTATCAAAGTCCTAACGCAAATATCATGTGATATTTGCCAGAAAAACATTCAGAGTGATACTCTTTAGTATTCACAATGACGAATGGAAATCCTTCCAGTGTCATCATCAAACAGCACTGCGGTAGGTGACTTGCGAGATTCTATATGAATCAAACTTGTGTCAACTGGAAAGAAACGATGGTGCGATTCAATGTGAATCAAACTTGTTCCAGGAAATGAATTGACGGCTTAATCAAAAAGATAGTAACTATCTGATTCACTCTTACCGTGTTGTCTTCTTTGAGACGTTCCGGTAATGAAACAAGCAAGCATGGTAAATCTAATACATTATGTTTAGATGATCCCTACGCCTTTGAGCTTGAAACCCTGCAAGAGATTGTTTAATCTACCTGATCACAGGTACAATATTTATACTGTAAAACGGTCCTACGGACCGGAGGTTAATCTAACCAAATCCGGACGAATGACAAAGCCATATTCGTCCACTCCCGCTTATAAGTGCTTAAAATAAAAACTGTTTTATTTTCATATACATAAAGATGGAGATGGTGATGCCTCATTCCAGCTGGAGTCGAATTCATTACCACATGCTCATGCTCAAACTACAAAGACATACTATAAGCATCAAGATTTAAGAATCATGAAAGCTCAAGAATTAAAGACAAAGACTTCCGCACAAACTCTGATATACAAGATCTTCCTTCAAAGATATCAAGTCTATCAAGGGAGATTGTTAGCAAGCTTTCAAGATGATGCAAAGTATGAGCATGTTGGTCAAGACACAAGATCGCAAGGTGGCAAAGACGATCAAGACAAAAGGATAAAGATTTAAAGATCTCGGACGCAAAGACAAAGTCAAAAGACAATGACAAAGGCTCAAGATCAAAGATCACAAAGCATGAAGGAAACAAGCTAACAACGTAGACAAGACAAAGATCACAAAGGCTCAACGACAACACGAATCCTCATTGATCTCACAAGAGGTCACAATGAACTCACTTCGGGAGATTGTTAACCTCAAAATAATTGAGTCGAACATTGAAGTCGTTCATTATATGGGTCTCGTCACTTAATTAATTATACGTTGTAATAGGATACACGGGTAAACGGGCTCTTAAATGTAATCTAACCGGTCACGTGTATCGGGCGAAAGCCCAAGTAATCCCGAGCCCGGCCCGTAGAAATACCAAGGCATGAAAGCCTCTTGGTATTAAAGTAATAAATACCCCTCCCAAGTAATGGAGAGGGTGTTTGATTATTTGTTGGTTCTTGTTAATTACTCATTTGTAATTTTGCAAGTATCATTCCTTCTTTTTTTCTTCCTCTAATCTCTAACCTTTCTCATCTTTAACTCTCTCTCAAGTTCTTCCAATTCTTCTCCATACTTATTTCTATGATCATCATAATGAAGTGAAAGTGATATATTAGGTTCCGACAGTAAATATGACTCAAACCAAATAAAACGTGGACCAAATAAAACTTGAGTACCAATATTCTAACCCTATTTAGAGGAGGCAAATGGGTTGGATTGGGTCGGTTTGGCTCATGGGTCAAATGGGTCATGAGTCATGGGCCAAACAGGTCATGTTTAAAAAATGGGTCTAACGGGTCATGGGACAAACGGTTATGGTGTTTTCACTAAATTATGGTGTTTTCACACATTTTTGAACGTTTTACACGTTTCGTCCGTCTTTTTATGTTTTCGTCGGTTTTTTTACGTTTTCGTCCGATTTCTTACGTTTCCGTCTGTTTTTTTACGTTTTCATCCGTTTTTTACGTTTTTGTCCGGTTTCTTACGTTTTCGTCCAATTTATTACGTTTTCATCCGATTTCTTAAGTTTCCGTCCGTTTTTATACGTTTTTGCCCGTTTTCTTACGTTTTCGTTCTGTTTCTTACGTTTTCGTTCGATTTCTTACGTTTTCGTCCGATTTCTTACATTTTCATCTGTTTTTTTACATTTTCGTCCGGTTTCTTACGTTTTCGTCCGATTTCTTACGTTTTCGTCTGTTTTCTTACGCTTTCGTTCGATTTCTTACGTTTTCGTCCTTTTTTATGTTTTCGTCAGATTTCTTACGTTTTCGTCCATTTTTTTACGTTTTCGTCTGTTTTTTAGGTTTTCGTCCGATTTCTTTCGTTTTCGTCGTGTTTTAACGTTTACAAGAAAACGAAAGAAATCGGACGAAAACCTAAAAAAACAGATGAAAACGTAAAAAAACAGACGAAAACGTAAGAAATCGGACGAAAACGTTAGAAATCTGATGAAAACGTAAGTAATCGGACGAAAACGTAAAAAAGGTGAAAAAAGTAAGTAATATGACGAAAACGTAAAAAAACGGACGAAAAGGTAAAAACGGACGAAATCGTAAGAAATCAGACAAAAAGTAAAAAAACAGACGAAAACGTAAGAAATCGGACGAAAACGTAAAAACAGATGAAAACGTAAGAAATTTAACGAAAACGTATGTTAATTTGAGATTTATATATGTTTCGGTAATGTTAATTTCGAGTATACTACAATTAAATATATGCTTATGATTTGGTAATGGTAATTTCGAGTATATTGCAAATTAAATATATGATTATGATTGTAGTTAATTTTTATTAATTTCATTTGTATTTTATTTTTTATTGTTTTTATAATCGTATACAAAGAGCTAATATGAAGAAAAAAAATATTAAATATGAAAAGAAAAATGAGTGAAAATACATCCATCTAAATATCTTTTCACTTTTTAAAAAGAAAATTAACAACTCACAATCTAAACAGGTTTTTCAAAATTCTCACTATTTTTTTAAAGAAAAAAAAACCTCTCCCTTGCTCTAAGAATTTAAAAACAGAAAAATATGAAATTTTTTCCACGACTAAACACCTTCTTTGATGGAAGGAGAAAGGGTAATTACAAATAAGAAGAAGAAGAGACACTCTCTCTTTCTTATCTTGTGCGTGGTCACGTGATCATGCATAGAAAAGTGTAAAGTAATTGATTTTTTCTATATTTTCTTCTTCTTATTATACTTTTTTGTCATGATGTTATTAGTAGCATTTTTTTAGTTATATTATTAGGGGTGAGCAGAAGAAACCGAAAAAACCAAAACCGAACCGAAAACCGAAAAAGCCGAACCAAAAAAACCGACCGAATCTAGAAACCGATGGTTCGGTTTTTAATTTTTCAAAAACCAAAAAATTTCGGTTCGGTTTTGGTTTTTGTTCAAAAACCGAACCGTAAAAACCGAACCGAACCAAACCAGTTTTATAATAATATATAATTAATATAATATAAATAAATAAATGATAACTAAAAATTTTAAATTCATATTTATTTTATGGATGAAATTATTATGATATATATTATCTTAATGTTTATATATATGTTTGTCGTGTACGTGTGTTTACTTGACAATATATCGTTACAATGACAATGATCATACTATGTGTATTTTCACATGCATGTGTGTGTCTCTCATTTATGTGTATAATTGTAAAAATTTGTGTAAACATTATTAGGCTTATATTGACAAAAAAAACAATTAATTTTCTACGTAAAACAAGTTCTTTTATAGGCACAATGTTCCTAAACATGGATCAATTAGAAAAGCAACTTGACAGTAGACGCATTTCAAGAGATTGGATCCACAGGCTTCTTTTTAAAGTACTCGAGACACCAGTTTCAGATGTTCATCAAGTCACGGATTTTATTTGGATTGATGTATATGTTGACATGACATGCAACAAATTCTACAAACACTCGAACTCGAAATTCCAGAATTTCGTTTGACACACTGAATCCAGCACATGGGATTTGTTAAGAAGTCGATTGATGAAGAGCACATCATAAACGCGAGTGTATATGAACAGCTGGGTGAATGAAAGACAGATTCAGACAGCAGAGGATAAGGTTGATACGGGAAAAGCAGTGGATGCTAGTTTGGTTAACACAGAAAGCATTGGGACAGAATCAAAAGAGCAGGATACAAGCAGCAGATCAGGGAATGATGCACATGCTGATGATGCAGATATCAGACCCATATATGATGAAGAGCCAATGGTTGAGGTACAAACAACTGCTGAAATCAATATCTTTGCTACTGGACAACAGCATACTGAGCAACCTGAATTCAATAATGAAGGAAAGGTTGACCAGAATGTTGAACAATGTCATGAACCTGTCTTTGCCTGCTAAATTCACTGGAATAAAACCAAACAAATACCGAACTTCAAATCATCTCTTGAATCTAAAAATATTCGTCAAAAAGACCGTTGCCCAATTTCAAAAAGATTTTTTAAGAATGGAAGCACATTGTGTTAATCTTGAACTTAAATATCAAAATCAAGCTTTAAAAGAAGGGCAACATGGTCAATTTTTGAAAGTAACAAGTAATGAAGCCAAGGTTAAACATGACATAGATGTAATTGAAACAATAAACATCGAATTGGAACATAAAGTGGGCTAAGTTACTTGAGGAAAATAAGTCTTTGGAAAAGGCTATAACAACGGAAATGTTTGATTCTATCAAGACAATAAGAGCTAAGAACATAGAACACACAACTTCTTTGATTGCAAATAATGATAAATTCAAAGCTCAACTTCAGGAAAAAGGGTTTGCAATTGCAGCATTAAAAAATGAGTTAAGGAAATTAACAGGAAATAGTGTGAATACTAAGTTTGCAAAATCGTCAATCTTAGGGAAACCGGCTTTACAACCACGTAGAAACCAATCAGTTGTTAGACAAATCCGACGCGTTTAGTTGAACGACCTAAGTTTTCAACGCAACGGTTTGGCCTCCAAGTTGATGTTACTAAACGATTTGTCAAACAGTACTACACATTATTTGCCTAAGGAAAGAGAATATGCTGTTGCAAAACCTCATCACATGATTGCACCTGGCTCATCTAGGTATAGCTCAAATGACATGGTTCATACATCACATACCTAAAGGACGCTAAAGAAAAGACATAAGAAAGAGTAGGAATTCAGAACCTAGTGTGATGCCTTCTGCTAGATCACAAAGCACAACTAATGGTAGCAAACCAAAACCTAGGATCAATAACCAAAAAGTTAGGAATGCTGCATTAAGAGTAGTTGCGTCCAACAAAAGACTGTCACATAGCAGAACTCTAGAATTCTAGAAGTTTTTCTGACTCCAAAACATTTTGTTTTGCTAACTGTCAGATTGTGTCTATATGCAATCATGATTCTTGTGTAACAAAATTCCTGAATGAAGTCAACTCACGTGCTAAGGTTCCATCCAATAAGACAATCAACAAAAACAACCGTAGAACAAATAAGTTTTGCAAAGAAACCAGAAAGACAGATCCCAAAAAGACACATGTCTTCAATCAAAAAGACTTTCGTTGTCCATGAGAAAACAATGACTCCTAGATCTGGTCTTAGGTGGAAACCGACGGGTAAAATTTTCAAGACAGTTGGTCTTAGGTGGGTTCCAACTGGAAAGATATTCCTTTCCCCGCACAACACGGTTGACGTGAACCCCAACTGGTTCTAATAGCAGATATCTCTAACCAATAAGAAAGGCACAAACTTTGTCGTCAGTGCAGGTACTTCTAACTTAAGTGCAATTACATTCTTTCAATCCTAAAAAAGGAAGGGGCTCCAGTTATGGTCTGCTGAAAAGACTGATATCTGAGAAACCAGGGCTTCACGGAATTTTCATCTGATGAATAAGCAATGACGTTTGTTCACATCAGTTCAGGCCTCGTTCTTCATCAAATGACTTCTGATCATAACAGTTTAGAACTCGGAATTCATGGACCCAGCAATGAACAGTCACGTTCAAAGCTGGTTCAAAAAGTTGTTCCTCCAGCAGATATAAGACAGTACATCACGACAAGAGTTGGTGGAATTAAATTTTCACTACATACAATGCTGAGGTCAACATGTACATTTTTTTGAAAAAAAAAAAATACCAAAAAAAAATAAAATTTCAAAAAGAAAATACAAAATAAAAAAAATCAGAAAATGTTTCAAAAAAAATCTTCTCGACATGTCTCTTGGAATCGATAACATTTACTGTACCTAGAAATGTTGGATTAATATCGACACTAGGGCGTTTGTAAATGAGTTCGTTGAATACAGGGAGATTCAAATGGTTTCAAAACATGTCCAATTTCTAAGAGTTTCTTAATGGCTTCTTTATGTGCAATATATCAGTACGTAACCGGACTTCACATAAAGGAAAGTTTATCTAAAAAGATCAACTTATATAACAACGAGAAATTCAACTTTTCGCGTCTTCTTGAGCTGTTCTTACAAGACATTCAAAGTTTTGAGCTCAAGAAAAGGATAGTGTACGCATAAGTGCGCTTATCCTAGAGTTAGAAGAGAAGTCTTCTAACATGATGTTTTTCAAAAGGTTGAACACAATTTTTCAAGAATTTCTCACTGGACAATTCATAATCTTTCAAAATTGTTGTGTTCAACACTCCATCTTCAAGGGGTGAGTTTTTCGAAAAAAAACAACATTTAATTGAGTTTGGCTACATCATCTCACGGACCATCTCTATGTATCAAACCATTCCCAAAAAAGTCTCTTTAATAACAACAAGATAATAATGACATTCAATAGACTATAGTTATAAGGACGTAAAGAGTTAACCTTAATTTTATATCGATTTTTACAACTTGGTTTTCATTGTTATTGGTGTAAACATTGTAAATTGAGGGGGAGCAAGATGGACACAGTTCCAAATAATTTCATGCTAAGCTTCAAGTTTTTCCCCATTGGCCCTTTTCTAGACAAATTTTAATCATACAATATTTCAAAACAATCAAAGATGACTTAGAATTTAAAATAAGGGGAGAAGAGCAATGTAATTAATATGTGATCTAAAAGACCAAAGTGTTTATCTCGGAAACAGTTTCATGGTCTCGATTCATCCTACAACATCTTATTTCACGACGATTCTGAAGACATAAGGTGGTAAGGTTAGGTATTTGTCCTATGATCCAACCAGAACCGGAGGGATCTACCCAAGGACACTCCATAGTTAGAAATAGCAGTCCTTAGGTATGATTGGAGATGAATGTGTATAAGGGAAGAATGCTGACTAAGATTGAGCTAACACTGGAACAATCACAACAAGGTGTTAGTAATGACGTCTTGGTAAGCATTGAAGGGGTTGAAGAATTAAAAAGAAATGTATGGATAAAGGGTGAAAAGAATGAAGCCCTCCACACAACTTAAGCAGAAACCGGGTCGATACATATGCTGTCAGAATCACAATGTTGATTGCTGACATTGAAGACGACATCATGGACCCAGTGATGCAATGCACAACCCTTTCCCAGCCATTCGGGTTTCTCTCAAAAGAAACTTGTCTCATTTGTCACGGAGATACACACGACTTCTATTGACTTTCTCACTACGAGTTAGTTAATATTGAATAGGTGGCAGTCTGCTCCAGCCTCCGATTACTAAAACCAAAATGCACTAATCGAGTCTAGAGCCAAGAGATCATCAATAAATTCATTAGGATCACCTTTCCATGACAAAACACTTGTTGACATCATTAGTCCAAGCTTCGTGAACAAGAGTCCTCGCTTTATCCTTGTGATTATGCCAGACCTCCGAGTGATATCTAGCTAGTCACAATGAGATGGAAATCCTGCTTGAGACAGCATTAACACGCTTTTGGTAGGTGACTTGCTAGATTCTATTGAATTCAAATGTGTCAATGGAAAGAATACGATGGTGCGATTCAATGTGAATCAAACGTTGTACAGAAAATGAATTGCGGCTTAATAGAAAGATTAGTAACTATCTGCTTCACTCTTACGTGTTGTCTGTTGAGACGTTTCGGTAATGAGAACAAGCAAAGCATGGCAAATCTAAACATCTGTGTTAGAAGACCCTACGTCTTGCGTGGAAACCTGTCAAGAGATTCTTTGAATCTACCTGATCACAGGTACAATATTTATACTGTAAAACGGTCCTACAGAACCGGAGGTTAATCTAACCAAATCCGGACGAATGACAAAGCCATATTCGTCCACCCGCTTTATTGCTAACTGTTTTATTTCAGGATACATAAAGATGGAGATGGTGATGCCTCATTCCAGCTGAAGTCGGATTCATTACCACATGCTCATGCTCAAACTACAAAGACATACTATAAGCATCAAGATTCAAGAATCATGAAAGCTTAAGAATTAAAGACAAAGACTTCCGCACAAACTCTGATATACAAGATCTTCCTTCAAAGATATCAAGTCTATCAAGGGAGATTGTTAGCAAGCTTTCAAGATGATGCAAAGTATGAGCATGTTGGTCAAGACACAAGATCGCAAGGTGGCAAAGATGATCAAGATGGAAGGATAAAGATTTAAAGATCTCGGACGGAAAAGACAAAGTCTAAAGACAATGACAAAGGCTCAAGATCAAAGATCACAAAGCATGAAGGAACAAGCCTACAACGAATTCAGAGACCAAGACCACAAGAGCTCAACGACAAAAGCAATCTCATTGATCTCATGAAGGAGTGTCACAATGAACTCACTTCGGGGGAGATTGTTAGCCTCAAAATATTGAGTCGAACAATGGAAGTTCGTTCATAATTATATTAGGTCTCGGTCACTAAATTAATATACGTTGTAATAGGCTAGACGGGTAAACGGGCTCTTATTTGTAATCTAATCGGTCACGTGTATCGGGCGAAAGCCCAAGTAATCCCGAGCCCGGCCCGTAGAAATACCAAGGCATGAAAGCCTCTTGGTATTAAGTATAAATACCCCTCTCCAAGTATGGAGAGGGTGTTGATTCTTGTTGATTCTCATTTGTATTTTTCACATTTGCTTGAATCATCCAACTCTTTCTCTCTCTACTTTCTCTCTCTAAACTTCTCTCTAAATTTCTTCCATATTTTATCTCATCTTATTTTCTTGTTTCAATAATGAAGTGAAAGTGATATTGGGTTCCGACATTTGGTATCATTCGCCACGGGTGGGTTTAGTTTTTGTTAGTTTTTAGTTGTTATTT